>SJYC01110176.1:0-20398 GCA_006408675.1 Madoqua kirkii
GGAAAGACTAGAGATCTCTTCAAGAAAATTAGAGATACCAAGGGAACATTTCATGCAAAGATGGGCTCGATAAAGGACAGAAATGGTCTGGACCTAACAGAAGCAGAAGATATTAAGAAGAGGTGGCAAGAATACACGGAAGAACTGTACAGAAAAGATCTTCACAACCCAGATAATCATGATGATGTGATCACTAATCTAGAACCAGACATCTTGGAATGTGAAGTCAAGTGGGCCTTAGAAAGCATCACTACGAACAAAGCTAGTGGAGGTGGTGGAATTCCAGTGGAGCTGTTTCAAATCCTGAAAGATGATGCTGTGAAAGTGCTGCACTCAATACGCCAGCAAATTTGGAAAATTCATCAGTGGCCACAGGACTGGAAAAGGACAGTTTTCATTCCAATCCCAGAGAAAGGCAATGCCAAAGAATGCTAAGCACCAGAGAAATGCAAAACAAAACTACCATGAGGTATGACCCTACGCTAGTCAGACCAGTCATCACAAAAAGTCTTCAAATAACAAATGCTGGAAAGGGTATGGAGAAAAGGGAACCCTCCTAACATTGTCAGTGGGAACGTAAATTGATCCAGCCACTATGGAGAACAGTATGGAGGTTCCTTAAAAAACTAAAAACTGAGCTACCATATGACCCAGCAATCCCACTACTGAACGTATATCTGGAAAAGATGAAAACTAATTCAAAATGATACATGCACCTCAATGTTCATAGGAGCACTATTTACAACAGCCAAGACATGGAAGCAACCTAAATGTCCACCAACAAATGAATAAATAAAGGAGATGTGGTATTCAGTTCAGTTCAGTCGCTCCGTCATGTCCAACTCTTTCTGACCCCATGAACTGCAGCACGTCAGGCCTCTCTGTCCATCATCAACTCCCAGAGTCCATCCAAACCCATGTCTATTGAGTAGGTGATGCCATCCAACCATCTCATCCTCCATGGTCCCCTTCTCCTCTTGGCCTCATTCTTTCCCAGCATTAGGGTCTTCTCAAATGAATCAGCTCTTCGCATCAGGTAGCCAAAGTACTGGAGTTTCAGCTTTAGCATCAGTCCTTCCAATGAACACCCAGGACTGATTTCCTTTAGTATGAACTGGTTGGATCTCCTTGCAGTCCAAGGGACTCTCAAGAGTCTTCTCCAACACCACAGTTCAAAAGCATCAATTCTTCAGCACTCAGCTTTCTTCACAGTCCAGCTTTCACATCCATACATGACCAATGGAAAAACCATAGCCTTGACTAGACGGACCTTTGTTGGCAATGTCTCTGCTTTTAAATATGCTATCTAGGTTGATCATAACTTTCCTTCCAAGGAGTAAGCATCTTTTAATTTCATGGCTGCAATCACCATCTGCAGTGATTGTGGAGCCCAGAAAAATAAAATCAGCCACTGTTTCCACTGTTTCCCCATCTATTTCCCATGAAGTGATAGGACTGGATGCCATGATCTTCGTTTTCTGAATGTTGAGCTTTAAGCCAACTTTTTCACTCTCGTCTCTCACTTTCATCCAGAAGCTCTTTAGTTCTTCACTTTCTGCCATAAGGGTGGTGTCATTTGCATTTCTGAGGTTATTGATATTTCTCCTGGCAATCTTGATTCCAGCTTGATGTGGTATAAATACATATATATGAATATTCCTCAGCCATAAAAAAGACTAAAATAATGCCCTCTGTAGCAATATGGATGAGCCTAGAGGTTATCATACTAAGCAAAGTCAGACAGAGAAAGACAAACACCGTATGATATCACTTATGTTGTGGAATCCAAAAATGATATAAATGAACTTATTTTCAAAACAAAAACACTTACAGACATAGAAAACAAATTTATGGTTACCAAAGGGGAAGAGGGTGAGAGATAAATTATAAGTTTTTGATTAACAGATATAAACTATTATATACAAAACAGATAAACAACAAGGTCCTACTGTATAGTACAGGGAACTATATTCAATGTCTTATAACAAACTGTAATGGAAAAGAAACTGAAAATGCTTATATATGTATACATATATATACATACATACACATATATATATGAATCACTTTGCTATATACCAGAAACTAACATAAAGTTGTAAATCAACTATGCTTTCATAAAAATTGCTGCACATTTGTACTACATTTAGTACAAATGTGTGCCTATTCATGTCCTTACAGCATTTGACATGGTGGTGACACCCAGGAGGCATTCCATAAGCATTGATGAGTTACTTTCTAAGTCAGGTGGAAAGCTGGATATCTCTCACATTACAAGAATATAAATGATAGTGTATTTTCAAGCCTACTCATAAGTTACAGCTGAATCTTAACAGGAGCAGCAACAAAGCTCCTGCTCATAGACAGCCCGCAGGGCTGGCAGATGTCAGGTTTTCGACTGAAGACAGACTCCTGGCTCACCAGTCCTTTCAGCAGCTCTGAAGAGAAACACAAGGGTCTCCATTTTTGGAGAAGTCAGTGCCATGTCTGGCACTGGGTCTGGCTGCCTGATGATGCTGGTGCCAGAATCAGAATCCTGCCTCCATGGCTCCACCCTGGTCTGCCAGTTCTCCATGTGGACACCCCTAAAGAGAGACCAATACCCTCAGCTACAGTCTGGGTCCCCAGACCTGAGCAGGCCCTCTCCATGACAACTGATTTCTTTTTTTCTTACTTTGTCTTCTAAGCTGTTTAAGGAAAATTAAGAGATGCCAGAGGAGGATTCTATGAAATAAAAACTGGCATGTTTTACATATATAATCTTGGATTCTAGACACAACCTCCTTTGGAGGTGACAACACAAGTCCTCCTCACAAGGCTCAAGTCAGCAGTCTCTTGTCGTGCCCACGATTGAGAACCCCAAATTCCGCAAGCCCCTCAAGCCAGAAGCCACAGCCTGGACCCACCTGACAAAGACAGAATCCTGACAAAGACAGGGCCTCAAGGTAGACCATAGAAAGGACTGAGTCCCAAACCCTGGAGGAGAGTCAAAGAAAAGCAGGGCTACACCTAGGACCCAAGGCTAAACTGTCCCGGAGTCTCACTATTCGGATATCTGCAGTGGATACAAACCAGCATGCTGACCTCAAATTGCCTGGCCAGAGCTGTTCCAGGCATTCTGCAAGGCTATCTCAATGGACACACTTTTC
This sequence comes from Madoqua kirkii, assembly GCA_006408675.1. NCBI lineage: Eukaryota > Metazoa > Chordata > Mammalia > Artiodactyla > Bovidae > Madoqua > Madoqua kirkii. Next base: position 3,150 of record SJYC01110176.1, read on the forward strand.
TTCAAGATTTCTCTACCTTCCATGAAAGAAAAAAAAAAAACAAAAACTACACCAAATTGCATCACTGACTCACCCAGCCTTGGCAGTTGCTAGCCAGGCAGCTTTGCGAGCTCCTTTTTAGAGTCCATAATGGGCTGGCAATTGTTTTTACGGCTTTCTGATGAAGTGCAAAGCACTGCGTGGCACTCTGCACTGTTTCCTCCTGGTGGCCTTCGAGTTCTCGGAGCCAGTGCCTGGGGAAGGGCATAGGACCTGGTCTGGCCATCCTCAGCCACCCACTTCACCCTCACCAACTCCAGCACCCAAGCCCCACATCCAGGCACTCTGATGAGCGGCCACAGGGTCCGAGCATGACATCATGGGGCAGCTTTCTAAGGTACCTTGAGCCAAACAAGTCATTTTTTAAAATCCCCAGGATACTAAGTCAACTGACAATGTTACAGTTATATGTGTGGGGAGTTTACCATCATTAGTATAGTTGCTGAGATCAGCCCTGAATATTCACTGGAAGGACTGATGCTGAAGCTGAAGCTCCAGTACTTTGGCCACCTGATGCAAAGAGCCAACTCATTGGAAAATACCTTGATGCTTGGAAAGATTGAAGGCCAAAGGAGAAGGGGGCAGCAAACTCCAGGAGACGGTAAAGGAGAGGGAAGCCTGGCATGCTGCAGGCCACGAGACCACAAAGAGTGGGACACGACTGAACAACAGTATAGCTGTTGTAAATAAACATGCTGATTGTGTTTTTAGGCACCACTGGAATAGCTATTTGAGTGCTTTGTAAATATCAACTTGGAATTCTTTTTTACCACTTTTTCAGTGTTCAGAGCATAATTTTTCAACCCTAAAATTATGATACAAAGTAACTAGCACTCAGTGTTTTTATTCCTTTTCATACATTTGTCTCATTTGATTTCTGAGAAGCATTATCCTCCATTTCAGCAGTCCTTTCTGGAGAACACGAATTTGGAACACAAAGGATCAGGGAGAGAGGCTGCCTTCACTAACACAAAACCCACTTCATTTCAGTGAAGATGAGAATTGTTCAGTAAACATGTTGTTCAATGCTTTCCACTGGAACATTCCAAAATGTATCCAAAGCAGGATAACTGAAAAGAAGAGAACCATAAAAATGACCCAAATGTCACTAGCTAAACAGAAACCAGGGACTCAAGAATTGCCCTTCAGGTCTTGAGGTGACCAGATCTGCTGTGTAATATCAAAGAGAATGTTAACAGAAATTTAACAACGGATAGTTTCAAATCTGTCTGCCAATCAGCAAAGGACAGCAAGTAAAACATACTGTAAATACATTCAGTCCAGTTCAGTCACTCAGTTGTGTCCAACTCCTAGAGACCCCATGGACTGCAACACGCTAACTCGCCCTGTCCATCACCAACTCACGGAGAGTTTGCTCAAACTCATGTCTATCGAGTCAGTAATTTCATCCTACCATCTCATCCTCTGTCGTCCCCTTCTCCTCCCACCTTCTATCTTTCCCAGCATCAGGGTCTTTTCAAATGAGTCAGTTATTCACATCAGGTGGCCAAAGTATTGGAGTTTCAGCTTCAGCTTCAGTCCTTCCAATGAATATTCAGGACTGATTTTCTTTAGGATGGACTGGTGGGGTCTCCTTGCAGTCCAAAGGACTCTCAATAGTCTTCTCCAGCACCACAGTTCATAAGCACCTCTTTATGGTCCAACTCTCACATCCATATATGACTACCAGAAAAACCACTGCTTTGACTAGACAGACCTTTGTCATTGAAGTGATGTCTCTGCTTTTTATTATGCTGTCTAGGTTGGTCATAGCTTTTCTTCCAAGGAGCAAGTATCTTATAATTTCATGGCTACACTCACCATCTGCAGTGATTTTGGAACTCAAAAAGTAAAGTCTCTTGTTTCCACTGTTTTCCCATCTATTTGCCATGAAGTGATGAGACTGGATTCCATGATCTTCATTTTTGAATGTTGAGTTTTAAGCCAACGTTTTCACTCTCCCCTTTTACTTTCATCAAGAGGCTCTTTAGTTCCTCTTCGCTTTCTGCCATAAGGGTGGTGTTATCTGCATATCTGAGGTTATTGATATTTCTCCCAGAAATCTTGATTCCAGCTTGTGTTTCATCCAGCCTGGCATTTTGCATGATGTACTCTGCATATAAGTTAAATAAGCAAAGTGACAACATTCAGCCTTGACTTTCTCCTTTGCTAATTTTGAACCAATTTGTTGTTCCTACAGGCCAAGATTGATAACGAAGGACTGGTCTAATCAACCCATGATCGATGTAAGTTTAAATTTATTCTCGAGATGTCAAATAACAACGTCAAATAGTAGAGTATGTTAGGACTCTAAGTCAAGACCTATTCCAGGAAGTTCTTAACCTCTCTTCTCCTAAAGTATGTTCAGTGAAGATGGATATTTATTTAGTCTGTGAAATGTCCATTATTTCATTCTTGATGACCTATTAACTTTAGTGTAAAGTTAACACGAGATTACTCGACGTTTCGTTGTTTTATGTTTGAAACAGTGTTGCTACTACTATAAGTGGTAAACGGGGTTCATTGAAGTGAAAGTGCGTAACCTCTTCCTTTACCGTTGGGTGAGGTCACAAGAACGGACCTCTTAGGGTCCCTGTCCCCTCGGACCACCCGAAGGTAGATACCCCAACGTGTCTCAACCGGTGCTGACTTCACTGCGTCGTCGTCGTCGTCGTCGTCGTGTACGGTCCGTTGTACGAACCTAGACATGTCTGTGGTAGAGGTGCTTATAAATGTAGACATGGTCGTCCCTCCGTAGTCCTGGGGGAACAGGAGTGACAGTATATATTCGTCTGTCTGGATTTTCCCAACTCATTGAACGAGTGCCTGTGTTTCTAAGTCCTGAAGTGAATTTGGGGTTAATCAGACTAAGATTTCGTGTGTAGACAAGAAACTTGGGTATTTAGTTATGGGTTATATTTGATAAAGATTTTGGACCTAGATCATGGTTACTTTATAAATAAATTAGGAGTATTACTACGAAATTTATCTATAACAATTATAAGAGAGAAATATTTACTTCTGTGACTCCGAGTCTCTCCACTCCAATGAACGGTTTCCAGTGTGTCGAGGAGTCCCGTCCAGACCAAGATCTGAGAGACAAGAGAGTCACCCGAGTCGTCTACGGACCTCGTACCATTAGTGACTATTTCCGGTCGGTCACGGTCATGTCCGGGACCTCAGTCCTTCTGGGTGTACTCATAGAGTCGAGACAGTGTATGAGGGGAGTTCTGGAGTCGGTTCGTTCGTCTGGTGTTCACGGAGTCAGAAGAGACATACTCTTATCATTAGGGGAGGGGAGTCTCCGACATCACTCCTGATTTCATCTATTATGAAACGAGTCATAGACCACCCTTCCTTTACGTCACCTTTAAAGGGAAAGACGAATATATTTTCCTTTTGAAACATTTTTCATTGTGTTGTTCTGAAAATGTCAATTGTCAACTGTCTAAGCCTACACTTAGTCGAGACGCCAAGTCGAGAGACAGGGACCCGTTCGCTCGTTTAGAAAGACTTAGAGCGAAAGAAGAAGACATTTCTATTACTTACACAGTCCTCCTATTTACCTTATTCGACACAATTCGTGGGACGTTCCTCGTCGTACCAGTACAGCAGCTGACAGGGCCCGGGGATGACTCACATGCAGCGTCCACCTCCAAAACGCCCAAGGGAAGCCAGTGTTGGTCCTCCTCCCCTGGACTAAGGTGCATGGCAGGGAGAGCAGTGTGATTCATAATGACTCTGGCTCTGCTTTCAGACAAAATCTTCAGACCTAAATCCCTGAGCCCCTTCCTTCCATTCATCCCTAAGTGACATCCAGGGCACACATTGCACCCACCCAGAAAGGATCCTTCCAAAGAAGAGGTGATAGTGGGGCTAGAAGGCTCGCAAGCCATCACAGGTTGCCTGCACAGGTCAACACCAGGCCTTGGCCATCCCCGCTTGGAACAATCAGAATCGGCATCTCCACTGGGGCACCAGCTCCAGGAAGATCCACGATCACCGTTCATGATGCTTCATCATCATCTTCATGAGTTTTTCAGTGGTCTGTCATCAACAATGGGGCCAAGAGCATCTCACCCCTTTCCCAAAAGAAGTGGCCCAGGCTCTGTTCCGAAGAGCAGTCTTCCGTCAGCACAAATCACCACCATCCCACCTCCAACCTCAGGATGCAGATTTAAAGGGCACAGCTCCATGGGGGACCCAGAACCACCCAGGGCGGGGGCAGACAGTGGCCCCGAGACCCCACTCACATTGCTTTGTCTGGCACCCAGTCCACGAGCAACCAGAGACTATGCACTTCCAGCTTTACACGAGACCTCCAGAACTGAGAGTCCTTCTGGAAACACTCTTTAAAGAATACTCTACCCACTTGCACAGCTTTGTTATTTTCTACTTCCTTCCACATTCTGTTTGCTGCCTTTTATTCTTCTTTCTGAGAAAATACCTAAGAAATTCAATTCTGAAAGTAAATAAATTAAACTTAAATACATGTCAGTTCTACAACTTTTTTAGTGGTTTTTTTGAGTTCTTGGACCCAATTCCAGTGTGTGTGTGTGTGTGTCTGTGTCTGTGTGTGCATGTGTGTCTGTGTGTCTGTCTAGGCTTCCCAATACCAACAAGCCATCCTCAAACCACCAGCTGAGGGTCCTACCATTCATCTCGATGCTGACACTATCTAGATGGTGCAATAGCTGTCCCATAAGTCATCCCACAAAAATGCCCCCACCCAACTTCAGAAGCCAATCCCAGGTTGTTACCCATGCTTCTGATCAACCGGCAACAGATCAGAGGTTCCAATGAACCTCTCCTTGGGCTTGATTAACTTGTTAGAGCAGTTCACAGAACTTAAGAGAAACATTTCACTCACTAGGTCACCAGTTCATTATAGAAGGACGTAAATCAGGAACACCCACGTGGAAGAAATACAGCAGGCAAAGTCAAGGGCAAGAGCGAGCATCTTCCATGCCCTCTCTAGATGCCACTCTCCCTGAATCCCTGTGTGTTCACCAACCCAGAGGTTCTCTGAAACCTATACTTCAGGAGTTTTCAATAGAGGCTTCATTACAGGGTCATAACTGATTAAATCATTGGCCACTGGTGATTCATCCAACCTCTATCTAGCCCCTCTCATCTCCCTGAAGGTCAGGGGGTAAATTGGAAAGCTCCAAACCTCTAATCACATGGTGGGGATTCCCTGGTGCCTCAGACAGTAAAGAATTCCCCTGAAATGCAGGAGACCCAGGTTCAGTCAGGTTGGAACCCTGATCTCTAGGGTTGGGAAGATCCCCTGGAGAAGGGAATAACTATCCACTCCAGTATCCTTGCCTGGGAAACTCCACAGACAGAGGCTCCTGGCAGGTTATAGTCTATGGGGTTGCAAAGAGTTGGACATGACTAAGCAATGGGACCCCACTCCAGTACTCTTGCCTGGAAGGTCCCATGGATGGAGGAGCCTGGTGGGCTGTAGTCCATGGGGTCGCTAGGAGTCGGACACTACTGAGCAACTTCCCTTTCCTTTTCACTTTCATGCATTGGAGAAGGAAATGGCACCCCACTCCAGTGTTCTTGCCTGGGATGGGGGCAGCCTGGTGGGCAGCCATCTATGGGGTCGCACAGAGTCGGACACGACTGAAGCGGCTTAGCAGCAGCAGCAAGCAGCTAACACATACACATTCACATGGTTGGCTCCTATGGCAACCAGCCCCCGTCCCTAGGTGGGGTACAAAAGTCACCATGTCAATATAACAAAAAATATCTCTGTTGCTCTTACCATTTAGGAAATTCCACGGGTTTTAGGAGTTCCGTGCCAGAAACAGGATGAAGACCAAATACACATTCTTAATAGAAACCACAATATCACAAAAGGCTTTATTTACTCAACAAATAAGGTGAGGTCTGCAGGCTGGATACAAAACAGTCATCCTTCAAGGAGCTAGCTTCCACAGCTAGCAGCTACCTGGCACAGAACCCCTACATCATGGATCTCCTCAGATATGAACCAAATCTCCAAGCCAGGAACAGGAGGACTCAATAGCTTCCTGCCTAGAACCCTGCTGTTCCTTCTGGATAGCTCCTAAAGCCAGAGGCAATCGTCCCCAGGTACTTCCTAACTCGAAGCCCAAAATGAGGAGCCACATGTCCAGTGGTCAGGATGGAGCCAGGAAGGGACCCAGAAGCTCCAGTTTCATCTAAAGGAGTTGGCAGCTCAACCCAGAAGAAAGGATCATAACTGCATTACTAAATACAGTCAGCTCTTGAAGGGTGAAATCCATTTATCTCAGCTGTTTCCTTTCCCCTAAGACAATCTGTGACCACACTTGGGGGAACCCAGCTGGAAGACCATCTTCTGAAGCCTGGCAAAACTTTGTTTGGGAAAAATGTTATATTAGATGTTTCAGCAGCACGTCTCAGACTTTTTAAACCAGAAGGGTTGCATCAGTCTGCAGTCACATGTGAAGACGAACTAAAGACTATGTTGTTGTTGTTGTTATTGTTGTTGTTTAGTTGCTCAGTTGTGTCTGACTCTTTGTGACACCATGGACTGTAACCTGCCAGGGTCCTCTGGCCCTGGGATTCCCAGACAAGAATACTGGAGTGGATTGCCATTTCCTTCTCCAGAGATCTTCCCGGCCCAGGGGATAGAACCCGGGTCTCCTACATTGGCAGGTGGATTCTTTACCACTGAGTCACCAGGGAAGCTTGGAGGTTACATAAAATAGCCTAAAAAGAGAAGTATCAGGCCAGGGCAAAGACCCCCTAGTCAAGGAATAGCCCATCCCAGGCATGTGGTCTTGAGAAAATGCCCACTTTCCTCAGCCCGTCCCAAGGCTCAGGAGGGATAGAGAGGGTCTGTGAAACACAAGTGAGAAGAGAAATACTGCAAAAGTGTCATTCAGTGAACATGGTTCACATGGCCTTTTTTAAATGGCCGAGGTAAATAAGTTCCAAAGAACTGATGAAAACTGTGGTGCTGGAAAAGACTCCTGACAATCCCCTGGACGGTAAGGAGATCAAACCAGTCAATCTTAAGGGAAATACCACCCTGAATACTCAATGGAAGGAATGATGCTGAAGCTGAAGCTCCAGTACTTTGGTCATCTGATCCAAACAGCCAACTCACTGGAAAAGTCCCCAATGCCAGGAAAGATTGAAGGCAGAAGGAGAAGAGGACATCAGAGAATGAGATGACTGGATGGCATCGCCGATGCAATGGACATGAACTTGGGCAAACTTCAGGAGATGGTGACAGACAGAAAGAGGCCTGGCATGTTCCAAAAGAGTCGGACATGACTGGGCGACTGAACAACAAACAAGCTCCAATTTAGTAGAGTTCTTCTCAAACTAATCCTCTTTGTAACATTTTACAACTTTTGGAATACTTGTAGCTACATTATCTAACTTTAAGATTGTTATTAAGTTCACCACTGAATCCAAAGTGGAGCCTTTTTTAAAGACTAGGAAGTGCCTGAAGTAATTGAATGCATACCTAGCATCACACCTCCGCCCACAAAGACTGCCCCACATTCTTGCAAAGTGGACTCCCTTCCTGCCCACACCATCACAGTCCAGGTACTAGGATACAGACAAAGCATGTCACCTCTGGGTGTAATTAACAACAGAAGCTCTTCTTTTCAGTGATACAAGATTTTAATTATATGAGCTCTTTTTCATTTTCTCCTCTGCTCGGTTCAGTTCAGTCGCTCAGTCATGTCTGACTCTTTGCAACTCCATGGACTGCAGCATGCCAGGATTCCCTGTCCATCACCAACTCCTGGAGCTTGCGCAAACTCATATCCATCGAATCGGTGATGTCATCCAACCCTCTCATCCTCTGTTATCCCCTTCTCCTCCTGCCTTTAATCCTTCCCAGCACCAGGGTCTTTTCCAGTGAGTCAGTTCTTTGCATTAGGTGGCCAAAGTATTGGAGTTTCAGCTTCAGCATCAGTCTTTCCAATGAATATTCAGGACTGACTTCTTTTAGGATGGACTGCTTGGATCTCCTTGCAGTCCAAGGGACTCTCAAAGAGTCTTTTCCAGCACCACAGTTCAAAAGCATCAATTCTTTGGCACTTAGCTTTCTTTATGATCCAACTCTTACATCCATACCTGACTACTGGAAAAAACCATAGCTTGTACTAGACAGACCTTTGTCAGCAAAGTAACATCTTTGCTTTTTAATATGCTGTCTAGGTTTGTCACAGCTTTCTTTCCCCAAGGAGCAAGCTACTCTGTCGCTATTACTCTACTATATAAACTTGAGACCAACAGCACTTATAACAGTTCCTCCAACCTCTTTTTTTTTCCCTTCAAATTAAAGCTTAAACTGGCTACATATTTTGCTGAACTAATAATGTTTTGCAAGTGCTTCTTTTTACAAGTTAAAATACCTCCCATTTGGTATTTCTAACACAACAGAAATCAGTAAAATGCCCAAAGAATCCCCTTCCTAGAAATCTGTTGTCTTCAGGTCAAGCAAGATCTGAAAAGTACACAAGTGTTCACCCAATCCTTAGAGAATCCTCATGCAGCAGGACCTTTGCAAGCCATCCATCCTTTTCAGCTCCTAAGTCCTCTGGATATCAGTGTCTCTAGAAACTGGAGACAATGCGTTTGTTTTCTGACATACAGTCTTATTGATCCATGATAAAAATGAGGCTGTCTCTTCATGGGGACAGACACTGGTGCAGAGCAAAGTAACATCTTTGCTTTTTAATATGCTGTCTAGGTTTGTCACAGCTTTCTTTCCCCAAGGAGCAAGCTACTCTGTCGCTATTACTCTACTATATAAACTTGAGACCAACAGCACTTATAACAGTTCCTCCAACCTCTTTTTTTTTCCCTTCAAATTAAAGCTTAAACTGGCTACATATTTTGCTGAACTAATAATGTTTTGCAAGTGCTTCTTTTTACAAGTTAAAATACCTCCCATTTGGTATTTCTAACACAACAGAAATCAGTAAAATGCCCAAAGAATCCCCTTCCTAGAAATCTGTTGTCTTCAGGTCAAGCAAGATCTGAAAAGTACACAAGTGTTCACCCAATCCTTAGAGAATCCTCATGCAGCAGGACCTTTGCAAGCCATCCATCCTTTTCAGCTCCTAAGTCCTCTGGATATCAGTGTCTCTAGAAACTGGAGACAATGCGTTTGTTTTCTGACATACAGTCTTATTGATCCATGATAAAAATGAGGCTGTCTCTTCATGGGGACAGACACTGGTGCAGAGAACTAGAACTAGAACCAGGAACTAGAACTTGGATTACACTCCACCATCAGGTCAGACCTGGGAGTGGAAAGCATTTATAGAAAGACCAGTCTTGAAGAAATCAAAAGCACAGCAATTTCCTTACCAGGAGTTGTTTTCTGGATAGAAGTAGGTTCTACTGGACAGCAACTTTGGAGTCTAACTGCCAGCACATGGTTTGAACTTGTCTTGTAACATCTGCCACAGGTGTCTCCACCAATACGACTACATTCTTCAGTGTCAATTTTTTGTTGCCACTGGCTAGAATTTCACTATACTATGCTTCGTACAACTGCAAGGAGATCCAACCAGTCCATTCTGAAGGAGATCAGCCCTGGAATTTCCTTGGAGGAAGTGATGCTGAAGCTGAAACTCCAGTACTTTGGCCACCTCATGCGAAGAGTTGACTCATTGGAAAAGACTCTGATGCTGGGAAGGATTGGGGGCAGGAGGAGAAGAGGATGACAGAGGACAAGATGGCTGGATGGCATCACTGACTCGATGGACGTGAGTCCGGGTGAACTCCGGGAATTGGTGATGGACAGGGAGGCCTGGCGTGCTGTGATTCATGGGGTCGCAGAGTCGAACACGACTGAGCGACTTAACTGAACTGAACTGTGCTTAGTCACTCAGTCGTGTCCGACTCTTTCGTGACCCCACGGTCTGCAGCCTGCCAGGCTCCTCTGTCCATGGGGATCCTCTAGGCAAGAATATTGGAGTGGGTTGCCATGCCCTCCTCCAGGGAATCTTTCCAACCCAGGGACTGAACCCAGGACTCCCGCATCGCAGGCGGATTCTTTCCTCTGAACCACCGGGGAAGAATTTCACTAGAACAATGCAAACAAACACAAGGTAACAGTTACAAGGCAATATTCAAGTTCCATCATTCAACATCCAGAGATCCTTAGGAGAGGTAATACAGTCCTATAGAGGCAATGAATTAATCATTTAATAAAGGAAAAGTCTTGGGAGGGCAGTAGAGAGCACAAAGATGAAACAGCTGCATAAGAGATCCTGATACATCTGCTTTTCTTGCCTGGGCTTCAATTCACATTTGCTCACAACCATATTTCCTCTCTGGACGCCTCTTAATTTCCATAGCTGACCTGAGTTTCCAGCTGCATCTGGAAGCTTCTTGTGTTCTCTCATAGGTTGTCTCTCCTTTTCTTTATTCACCCCCACATATATGTTTACTCGTGTGTCTGAAGGTGGTAGAGCAATTCTTTAATCTCTTATTGTTATTTTAATTTTGGGCAACAAATCCTTGCTGATCGTTCACATAGGTTGTTCCTCTAAGTCTATAGTATTTATGACAGATATGTTGTTTGACAACCTGGTGGTATGTTTCACCTCCTTCCTATATCCCTTCTTCCTTTTAATTTTTGGGTGGATGGGGGTAGGGAGCATATCTGTCAATTACTATGTGACCATAAGGCATCTTAGAGGCAGGCAGCCTCCAGAGACAGCGCAAAGAGTAAACAAGTCAATCTTTCCCAGCCCAGACCCAATGGCCTTCTAGACACATGGACATTTCGTGAGGTCTGTCATCTGGGAGCTGAGACAGATTAACAGGAAACAGATGATAAGAAGTGTTTAATCTGATTAACCCAAAGAGCTTGTCTTTACCTAGAGAGCAGAACTCTGGGCAAAAATGGGTCACAGACTTATTGTAAAAGGGAGGAAGTCTAAAACAAAAAACACAGAACAGTCACTGGAAGTCTCCTTCTGCAAAGAGAGAGTCAGGATTTCGAAGCCAAGCCCTCTTGCTTGCACTAACAGGCATAAGAGAAAGAACCTGAGAAAGGGAGGTGTTGGTGGCCACACTCACGGGTCACAGCTCCATCCCCATCTCTGCACAGGAAGCCCAGGGCCCTCTACACTGTAGCCAAAGGAGGTTCAGACGCTGGACCAAGTCTACACCTCACCAAGAGCCCCGTACCACACACTCACACACCACCAGTGAAAGCCAGCATTGAGACAGTATCCCTCCCGAGAAGACTGCACTCAGCCTCAGGATCCTTCTCAACACCGTGCCCCAGGGAGCCACCACCTCTCCACCTGTTGGCATGTGAGCCAAATCGCTATAGTCACTTTTGCTCTAGAAGGTTCTTCTTGAAGAAACGCTCCACTGTCATTCAGCTCTCTGCTGTAACAGAGTAACACAAAGCACACAGCTGCACAGTACAGCCCCTGAGAGGAAAACAGTCTACAAACATTTTGGTGCTTTGTTCTGCTGATGTTTCAGTTGCTGAAAAGTGACTCTTCTGCATCAGTGGATGAAACAGCCTTTCCTTAGGTTGTTTTCATATCCTTGTGGGCTCAGGGGCAAAGAATTCACCTGCCAGTGCAGGAGACACAGGCTTGATCCCTGGTCTGGGAAGATCCCATAGACCAGGGAGCAACTAAGCCTGTGCTCCACAACTCCTGAGCCTGTGCTCCAGAGCCCACGCTCTGCAATAAGAGAAGCCACCACTCACAGCTAGAGAAAAAGCCCAGGCAGCAGTGAATACCCAGCACAGCCAAAATAGACAAATAAATACATCGGCTTCATCCTTGTGATTTGGCCTTCAATGAGAGATGAAACTAAGCTCGTGGAGAGCTTAATCACTTCTGCCACCTTGCCAGCTTCTGCCGACCTCACCTCTCTCTTATGGGCAGCCTTTGTCATCTCAGAGGTTTGGGGAAACATGCTCTAAAAGGTCTAAAGACCCTTCACATGGGTTGTTCCTCCCAATTGCAAGCGTAAATGGCACTTTGGAATCTTCAGCCAATTTTTTATCCTTTTAACTCTAGCTGGATACTTGAGTGTAGCCTTATGGGTCCCAGAGAATCAATCAACAGGGTTTACTTGCTTGATGAAAAGACAGGATTTGCTTCAGAAAACTGAAGCACAGAGGTCTGAAGTCAAACACAATGCCTCCAAAGACAGCCCCTAGAAGACTTGCAGATATTACCTTTAGGGTCCTAAAGACTTCAAACCTTACTTTTTTTTAAACTCCCAGTTCCTTCCTTCTCTCTCAGTTCTTCCACTCCTTTTCTCTGCATGATGAGATTTAGCCATCAGGGCCAGTTGGCCGTCTGAACATTTTTCTGGCTTCTGGCAATAGGATCACTTGCTAGGACCAGAAAAGTTTTTTTCTCTAGCTAACCTCTAGATTACATGCCTCTCATAGATTTTTCTTTTTTAACTTTGTTAAGTTCATCTCCACAATTTAACCACTATCCTTTTGAGGGGCTGAAACTAGAAGATGGCAAAGGCATACGGATTTTGCTACTTTATGTTACATCAAGCGGTCATACTAAAAATATGCAAAGTAATACAGTGGAGAGGAGTCCAGAGGTACAAAGAGCATGGGGCCTCTCTGTGTACCAAAAACTTATTCCAGCTTCCTGCTGTGCTATCAGGAAAGACCCCTGTCTCAGCTGCTAGCTGGGACCTTCACAGCAGCGCCCCGTGGCTTTCATTTCTCATGAGGTTTGCTCGGTTGCTAATCGTGAAGGCTCCACTCCACTCTCATCCCAAAGGGTACAGAGTTCCAACGTTAACACAGAATTCCAAAAGCATGTTACCTCCAATTCATCAACAAGCAGTCCTGGATTCTAAACATTCTTATACTTAGTAAAAACAGAGGTGAAGGAGAAGAGAATTAGGGTAAAGAAAACACGACTTTGGAGAAATTCACTTGCCAGCATTTTAAGCCCATTAGCCTACGGAGATCCTGGATCCTTCCAGTCCAATCGTGCGGTGGAAAGCCAAGTTTTGGGGGGAGCTGCATATGGTGCTAGGCTGACAGCCGCCATGGTCCCACGCCTGTAATCATTCAACCATTTTTTAGATGGGAAAGAGAGCAAGTGATCTTGAAAAAGAACAGAGATTCAACTAACTGATGTGAAAAGGGTTTTTTCCCTCTGACATGTTTCCCTTTGCCATTTCAACTTAAGATTGTTCCAGGTTTGGTTGTTGCTTTTTTTTTCTTTAATCCCAAAGAAATCTCACCTAATATTTCCATTTGGAAAGGGAAAAACTATGTCACAATGGCAGCTGGGATACCACACATAGGATGCGTTCCTTCCTTTGCATAGACATAAACCAAAGGATAATACTTAGTATTGCACTACTAAATCTATTTCAGATCTGGTCAATAACAGGAAATGGAAGGACAAAGAGGGTTTTTTAATACAAAGAAGAAACTTTGCCTTCTTGGGTATTGATGGTAATTCACACAGTCAAATCTTCTCATTTAATATACTCAGGCCTGAAGTAACTAACGGTGAAAAGCGATTAAAGCAGAAAATCTTTTAAAAATGACACATACGCACCTTAAGACTCTTAACTTGCAGCCATGGTGACTGACTGTCAGCTTCTCGGGATGAGACACAGCTGGCTGCAGGCACACTGTGCAGGAGAGGCACCTGCCCATCATTTAGGGCCATGACCTTTCTTTGAGTAAAGGTCTAGTGGGGCCCCCCATGCACTTTCTTTCGTGAGCCACTCACACAGTACAGTCTCTAATGCCCAATCTCCATGTCTTTGAAGCAGAGCCAGTACTGAGGATACTTACAAAGACCAGAATCCCTCTGGATTTTTATAACATCACACCTTTTATGGTTATCACAACCCACTCACATTGACAAGAAATGCTTTTATAGTAAGGAATTTTGAATAGTTTTCAACATGCTCAAAGCAGTGACTTTGTATACTCATACTTAATCAGTTCATAAAGTGTTCACATCCCATTTAATTACAGAATTCTAATAGCAAGTACAACTGGCATAAGCAGGTTTGGGAACAAACACACCGATCCTATCAGCACCCAGTTCTACCCTTTGAGCAGGAAGACCTGGGTGTCTGGGGAGACAGCAGGCTGGGCTGGACTGGCTGCTGGGATTCAGTTGCCATGGGGATGAGATGCGTGTTTACGTGTATCACCCGGGACTATGGAACAATACATCAGTTAATGCAGTGAGTCAGTAACATGGAAGCCAGCTAGCTAGAAAAATTCTGTATTTGAAACATTTTTAAGAATATACTGCAAATAAGTGAATTTTCCTTAAAACAAGCTAGCCTATTAGGACTTTGATCTAGCCTGTTTTAATGTATATCTGCTTTCCGGTGCCTTACCCTTCCTGGGAAATACCAATTCATATTCATGTCCCAAATTTGACTAGATACCTGTTATATTTCAACCAGTATTCCATATTTGTTGTATTCAGCACACTGTATGCATCTGGCTTTGTTCTAGATTCAAGACAAGGGTCAGAAGAGAGTTTATCCAAAGTCACAGATCGCAAGACTTTTCTACAGGTAGACATGATTGAGGTGGTGAAGGCGCTCAGTCATGTCCGACTCTTTGCGACCCCGTGGACTGTAACCTACTAGGCTTCTCCATCCATGGGATTCTCCAGGCAAGAATACTGGAGTGGGTTGCCATTTCCTTCTCCAGGAGATCTTCCCAACCCAGGGATCGAACCCGGGTCTTCCGCATTGGAGGCAGACGCTTTAACCTCTGAGCCACCAGGAAAAACTATAAAGCAGGTAATCAAGGAAGTAAATGATTAAATACAATCAAGTGCCTGCACATATTTTAAGGTCACTCAGTGCTACCGGCAGTTGAAAAGCAGGGTCAGTGCTGAAGGTCTCCCACAGATTTCTCTCACTTTGTTCTCAACAAGATCACGAACCCTCCCAACACACTGACCCTCCAGCTCCTGAGGTTTTTGTGTCAGCTGCACAGTTACTCATCAACCACAGGGTCAGACAAAGGTTGTTCCTCAAGACACTCACAGCCTCACCCACTTAACCCCAAATGAAACAGAATTACCCAGATTCCCCTCCATGCCAGCTGCTCCCTCACCCCATCCCTGGGTCTCCAACAGGAAAGCAGGGAGGAGGAGGAGGGACTGGAAACGGTTCCTTCCACTGCCCCCATGCAGTCCACACTCCAGGTGTAGACTGGGCCTCGAAGGATGACAGATGCTCTCCTAATTAGAGGCCTGAATTAAGACCATAACACATATTAAATAAAGGCAAACTGATTCAGATGTGGAAAACTTCTATGCATAAGGCAAAATTTAGTCCTCTCTTTTTCTTTTTAGGCTACGTACTTGCCTCAACTTGGCCCAGTGCCAGGAGGAAACCTCCCCATGGAGTCTGTCTGCTTAATATAAATTACTGCTCTCATTGCCATTCAGCCCACGTGTACAGTGGAGAAACCAGCGGGTCCGGGAAAATCAATAGCTGCAGGAATAGGCGCCGGTGAGGTTTCTTATGTGACCACAGGCAGGCCATCTGAACCACAAATAATCTGCTCAACATCAGCTGCTGTGCGTCCACGTGTGGCCCCTCCTATACTGACCTGAGATTTCCATTTCAGTCGCCTGAGACCTCAGGCCAGGGGGCTGCAGAGAGTCACCAGGAGGCACATGAAGGTCACTTCAGCCCCACGAAGAACCTCACCTCTCCTCACACTGACAAAAAGAATCTCATCAACAATCCATCTTACCTCCAGCTCCACTCACCAGCCAAACAGCAAAGAAAGCCAGAACGAAAGAGGTAGCTTTCAAAAACAACTGCCAGGAACTGCTTCCCTAAAAACTCTAACCATCTGTGCTAGGGGCTAACCCAAGCCTAGAGAGCTTAAGAGTGAATACTGCATTTTATTCCCAGAAGTGGCATCAAGTATCACAAGTGTAATCGCCAAGGGCAGATGGCAAGTTCCCCCTTCTGCAGATGTCACTCACCAATGCAGGCATGGACCCTCACAGACAGCTGTGTCCTTAGGATGATGCTGTGCTTCTTGCCCCGCCTAATGGAGACAGAAGACAAAACATTTATTGGCATCAGAGGGGTTGGGAAGGTGACCCTACCTGCTGTCAGTCAACCTGACAGTTCGGACATGCCCACCTGGGGAGGCCCCAGAAAGCAGAAACCCACAGTGAAGAATTATCTATCCTGAAATACTATGATGTCACAGGACTTTACAAAAAATAAAACAATAAAGTTTGACTCTGTTAGACTGGCACAGGCATTTCATTGCCAAACCTGGTCTGCTCCACAGAGTCACGTGTACTCATGCCTGACCATGTTGGGAAGTGTTTAAAATCTGTGCCCATCAAGTGAAATCCCTGGAATGTAACAGCACAAATCTGCTTGATCATTCCCATGGGTACTTTTACATGTTTTCGAATAAAGGAAGAACACACTTAGTGGGGCAGTCAGAAAGAACTGATTTGCTGTGTGACAATTCAAGACACATTTTTTCTCTATTGCTCCAACAGGAAGACGAGGTCTAGTAAAGAGAGCATGTAAGCTATTTGCCATTAGGATGTCAATTTACACCGCACCTTGTCTCACCTTTGCTTCCTTTTCACTTCATTTCTTATAGAGGAAGATACAGGATGCCCCCACCCTCTGTTCTCCTTCCACAAAAGTTCAGCCCACTCTTACAGAGGAAAACCAAAGCCCAGAGCACATAAGAGAAGATATATGGGGAGCATATGAGTTCTATCTTCCTGGTATAGAAAAGGCTTTGAGCTTTGGGAAAAAAGAGGGAAGCCAGGTTAAACAGAGCCAGGAACCGTCCCAGGAGCGGGTAGTCAGCTCGGTGTCTCAGTAGCTGAGTTCCCTCCCCATCACTCTGCAGGCCACGCTCAGCCCTCCCCCTCAGGGCTCCGTGTATAACAGTCTCACAGTGCTTTCCCGCTTCCTGGTTTTGGGGTTGTGCTGGAAGACAAGGGCACATAAATCTCACCAGAGCACATGATACTATAAATATGAAGTCACAGGAATTACAGTACCAGATCATATGTTTTATTCTTGAGACCAGATAAGAGGGGAAAGAATGGCTTCAAAAAAAAACTTTTTTTTAAAATTCTTTTAAAGGAGAAAAGAAAATCACTCATATGGTCCTACAAAAACATGGAGCAACCTTTATCCAGCAGCTCCTCGTAGGCAGAGAGTCTTCA
>SJYC01110177.1:0-100287 GCA_006408675.1 Madoqua kirkii
AGAGGCAATGAATTAATCATTTAATAAAGGAAAAGTCTTGGGAGGGCAGTAGAGAGCACAAAGATGAAACAGCTGCATAAGAGATCCTGATACATCTGCTTTTCTTGCCTGGGCTTCAATTCACATTTGCTCACAACCATATTTCCTCTCTGGACGCCTCTTAATTTCCATAGCTGACCTGAGTTTCCAGCTGCATCTGGAAGCTTCTTGTGTTCTCTCATAGGTTGTCTCTCCTTTTCTTTATTCACCCCCACATATATGTTTACTCGTGTGTCTGAAGGTGGTAGAGCAATTCTTTAATCTCTTATTGTTATTTTAATTTTGGGCAACAAATCCTTGCTGATCGTTCACATAGGTTGTTCCTCTAAGTCTATAGTATTTATGACAGATATGTTGTTTGACAACCTGGTGGTATGTTTCACCTCCTTCCTATATCCCTTCTTCCTTTTAATTTTTGGGTGGATGGGGGTAGGGAGCATATCTGTCAATTACTATGTGACCATAAGGCATCTTAGAGGCAGGCAGCCTCCAGAGACAGCGCAAAGAGTAAACAAGTCAATCTTTCCCAGCCCAGACCCAATGGCCTTCTAGACACATGGACATTTCGTGAGGTCTGTCATCTGGGAGCTGAGACAGATTAACAGGAAACAGATGATAAGAAGTGTTTAATCTGATTAACCCAAAGAGCTTGTCTTTACCTAGAGAGCAGAACTCTGGGCAAAAATGGGTCACAGACTTATTGTAAAAGGGAGGAAGTCTAAAACGAAAAACACAGAACAGTCACTGGAAGTCTCCTTCTGCAAAGAGAGAGTCAGGATTTCGAAGCCAAGCCCTCTTGCTTGCACTAACAGGCATAAGAAGAAAGAACCTGAGAAAGGGAGGTGTTGGTGGCCACACTCACGGGTCACAGCTCCATCCCCATCTCTGCACAGGAAGCCCAGGGCCCTCTACACTGTAGCCAAAGGAGGTTCAGACGCTGGACCAAGTCTACACCTCACCAAGAGCCCCGTACCACACACTCACACACCACCAGTGAAAGCCAGCATTGAGACAGTATCCCTCCCGAGAAGACTGCACTCAGCCTCAGGATCCTTCTCAACACCGTGCCCCAGGGAGCCACCACCTCTCCACCTGTTGGCATGTGAGCCAAATCGCTATAGTCACTTTTGCTCTAGAAGGTTCTTCTTGAAGAAACGCTCCACTGTCATTCAGCTCTCTGCTGTAACAGAGTAACACAAAGCACACAGCTGCACAGTACAGCCCCTGAGAGGAAAACAGTCTACAAACATTTTGGTGCTTTGTTCTGCTGATGTTTCAGTTGCTGAAAAGTGACTCTTCTGCATCAGTGGATGAAACAGCCTTTCCTTAGGTTGTTTTCATATCCTTGTGGGCTCAGGGGCAAAGAATTCACCTGCCAGTGCAGGAGACACAGGCTTGATCCCTGGTCTGGGAAGATCCCACAGACCAGGGAGCAACTAAGCCTGTGCTCCACAACTCCTGAGCCTGTGCTCCAGAGCCCACGCTCTGCAATAAGAGAAGCCACCACTCACAGCTAGAGAAAAAGCCCAGGCAGCAGTGAATACCCAGCACAGCCAAAATAGACAAATAAATACATCGGCTTCATCCTTGTGATTTGGCCTTCAATGAGAGATGAAACTAAGCTCGTGGAGAGCTTAATCACTTCTGCCACCTTGCCAGCTTCTGCCGACCTCACCTCTCTCTTATGGGCAGCCTTTGTCATCTCAGAGGTTTGGGGAAACATGCTCTAAAAGGTCTAAAGACCCTTCACATGGGTTGTTCCTCCCAATTGCAAGCGTAAATGGCACTTTGGAATCTTCAGCCAATTTTTTATCCTTTTAACTCTAGCTGGATACTTGAGTGTCAGCCTTATGGGTCCCAGAGAATCAATCAACAGGGTTTACTTGCTTGATGAAAAGACAGGATTTGCTTCAGAAAACTGAAGCACAGAGGTCTGAAGTCAAACACAATGCCTCCAAAGACAGCCCCTAGAAGACTTGCAGATATTACCTTTAGGGTCCTAAAGACTTCAAACCTTACTTTTTTTTAAACTCCCAGTTCCTTCCTTCTCTCTCAGTTCTTCCACTCCTTTTCTCTGCATGATGAGATTTAGCCATCAGGGCCAGTTGGCCGTCTGAACATTTTTCTGGCTTCTGGCAATAGGATCACTTGCTAGGACCAGAAAAGTTTTTTTCTCTAGCTAACCTCTAGATTACATGCCTCTCATAGATTTTTCTTTTTTAACTTTGTTAAGTTCATCTCCACAATTTAACCACTATCCTTTTGAGGGGCTGAAACTAGAAGATGGCAAAGGCATACGGATTTTGCTACTTTATGTTACATCAAGCGGTCATACTAAAAATATGCAAAGTAATACAGTGGAGAGGAGTCCAGAGGTACAAAGAGCATGGGGCCTCTCTGTGTACCAAAAACTTATTCCAGCTTCCTGCTGTGCTATCAGGAAAGACCCCTGTCTCAGCTGCTAGCTGGGACCTTCACAGCAGCGCCCCGTGGCTTTCATTTCTCATGAGGTTTGCTCGGTTGCTAATCGTGAAGGCTCCACTCCACTCTCATCCCAAAGGGTACAGAGTTCCAACGTTAACACAGAATTCCAAAAGCATGTTACCTCCAATTCATCAACAAGCAGTCCTGGATTCTAAACATTCTTATACTTAGTAAAAACAGAGGTGAAGGAGAAGAGAATTAGGGTAAAGAAAACACGACTTTGGAGAAATTCACTTGCCAGCATTTTAAGCCCATTAGCCTACGGAGATCCTGGATCCTTCCAGTCCAATCGTGCGGTGGAAAGCCAAGTTTTGGGGGGAGCTGCATATGGTGCTAGGCTGACAGCCGCCATGGTCCCACGCCTGTAATCATTCAACCATTTTTTAGATGGGAAAGAGAGCAAGTGATCTTGAAAAAGAACAGAGATTCAACTAACTGATGTGAAAAGGGTTTTTTCCCTCTGACATGTTTCCCTTTGCCATTTCAACTTAAGATTGTTCCAGGTTTGGTTGTTGCTTTTTTTTTCTTTAATCCCAAAGAAATCTCACCTAATATTTCCATTTGGAAAGGGAAAAACTATGTCACAATGGCAGCTGGGATACCACACATAGGATGCGTTCCTTCCTTTGCATAGACATAAACCAAAGGATAATACTTAGTATTGCACTACTAAATCTATTTCAGATCTGGTCAATAACAGGAAATGGAAGGACAAAGAGGGTTTTTTAATACAAAGAAGAAACTTTGCCTTCTTGGGTATTGATGGTAATTCACACAGTCAAATCTTCTCATTTAATATACTCAGGCCTGAAGTAACTAACGGTGAAAAGCGATTAAAGCAGAAAATCTTTTAAAAATGACACATACGCATCTTAAGACTCTTAACTTGCAGCCATGGTGACTGACTGTCAGCTTCTCTGGGATGAGACACAGCTGGCTGCAGGCACACTGTGCAGGAGAGGCACCTGCCCATCATTTAGGGCCATGACCTTTCTTTGAGTAAAGGTCTAGTGGGGCCCCCCATGCACTTTCTTTCGTGAGCCACTCACACAGTACAGTCTCTAATGCCCCAGCTCCATGTCTTTGAAGCAGAGCCAGTACTGAGGATACTTACAAAGACCAGAATCCCTCTGGATTTTTATAACATCACACCTTTTATGGTTATCACAACCCACTCACATTGACAAGAAATGCTTTTATAGTAAGGAATTTTGAATAGTTTTCAACATGCTCAAAGCAGTGACTTTGTATACTCATACTTAATCAGTTCATAAAGTGTTCACATCCCATTTAATTACAGAATTCTAATAGCAAGTACAACTGGCATAAGCAGGTTTGGGAACAAACACACCGATCCTATCAGCACCCAGTTCTACCCTTTGAGCAGGAAGACCTGGGTGTCTGGGGAGACAGCAGGCTGGGCTGGACTGGCTGCTGGGATTCAGTTGCCATGGGGATGAGATGCGTGTTTACGTGTATCACCCGGGACTATGGAACAATACATCAGTTAATGCAGTGAGTCAGTAACATGGAAGCCAGCTAGCTAGAAAAATTCTGTATTTGAAACATTTTTAAGAATATACTGCAAATAAGTGAATTTTCCTTAAAACAAGCTAGCCTATTAGGACTTTGATCTAGCCTGTTTTAATGTATATCTGCTTTCCGGTGCCTTACCCTTCCTGGGAAATACCAATTCATATTCATGTCCCAAATTTGACTAGATACCTGTTATATTTCAACCAGTATTCCATATTTGTTGTATTCAGCACACTGTATGCATCTGGCTTTGTTCTAGATTCAAGACAAGGGTCAGAAGAGAGTTTGTCCAAAGTCACAGATCGCAAGACTTTTCTACAGGTAGACGTGATTGAGGTGGTGAAGGCGCTCAGTCATGTCCGACTCTTTGCGACCCCGTGGACTGTAACCTACTAGGCTTCTCCATCCATGGGATTCTCCAGGCAAGAATACTGGAGTGGGTTGCCATTTCCTTCTCCAGGAGATCTTCCCAACCCAGGGATCGAACCCGGGTCTTCCGCATTGGAGGCAGACGCTTTAACCTCTGAGCCACCAGGAAAAACTATAAAGCAGGTAATCAAGGAAGTAAATGATTAAATACAATCAAGTGCCTGCACATATTTTAAGGTCACTCAGTGCTACCGGCAGTTGAAAAGCAGGGTCAGTGCTGAAGGTCTCCCACAGATTTCTCTCACTTTGTTCTCAACAAGATCACGAACCCTCCCAACACACTGACCCTCCAGCTCCTGAGGTTTTTGTGTCAGCTGCACAGTTACTCATCAACCACAGGGTCAGACAAAGGTTGTTCCTCAAGACACTCACAGCCTCACCCACTTAACCCCAAATGAAACAGAATTACCCAGATTCCCCTCCATGCCAGCTGCTCCCTCACCCCATCCCTGGGTCTCCAACAGGAAAGCAGGGAGGAGGAGGAGGGACTGGAAACGGTTCCTTCCACTGCCCCCATGCAGTCCACACTCCAGGTGTAGACTGGGCCTCGAAGGATGACAGATGCTCTCCTAATTAGAGGCCTGAATTAAGACCATAACACATATTAAATAAAGGCAAACTGATTCAGATGTGGAAAACTTCTATGCATAAGGCAAAATTTAGTCCTCTCTTTTTCTTTTTAGGCTACGTACTTGCCTCAACTTGGCCCAGTGCCAGGAGGAAACCTCCCCATGGAGTCTGTCTGCTTAATATAAATTACTGCTCTCATTGCCATTCAGCCCACGTGTACAGTGGAGAAACCAGCGGGTCCGGGAAAATCAATAGCTGCAGGAATAGGCGCCGGTGAGGTTTCTTATGTGACCACAGGCAGGCCATCTGAACCACAAATAATCTGCTCAACATCAGCTGCTGTGCGTCCACGTGTGGCCCCTCCTATACTGACCTGAGATTTCCATTTCAGTCGCCTGAGACCTCAGGCCAGGGGGCTGCAGAGAGTCACCAGGAGGCACATGAAGGTCACTTCAGCCCCACGAAGAACCTCACCTCTCCTCACACTGACAAAAAGAATCTCATCAACAATCCATCTTACTCCAGCTCCACTCACCAGCCAAACAGCAAAGAAAGCCAGAACGAAAGAGGTAGCTTTCAAAAACAACTGCCAGGAACTGCTTCCCTAAAAACTCTAACCATCTGTGCTAGGGGCTAACCCAAGCCTAGAGAGCTTAAGAGTGAATACTGCATTTTATTCCCAGAAGTGGCATCAAGTATCACAAGTGTAATCGCCAAGGGCAGATGGCAAGTTCCCCCTTCTGCAGATGTCACTCACCAATGCAGGCATGGACCCTCACAGACAGCTGTGTCCTTAGGATGATGCTGTGCTTCTTGCCCCGCCTAATGGAGACAGAAGACAAAACATTTATTGGCATCAGAGGGGTTGGGAAGGTGACCCTACCTGCTGTCAGTCAACCTGACAGTTCGGACATGCCCACCTG
Organism: Madoqua kirkii; assembly: GCA_006408675.1. Lineage (NCBI taxonomy): Eukaryota > Metazoa > Chordata > Mammalia > Artiodactyla > Bovidae > Madoqua > Madoqua kirkii. Next base: position 5,982 of record SJYC01110177.1, read on the forward strand.
GGGAGGCCCCAGAAAGCAGAAACCCACAGTGAAGAATTATCTATCCTGAAATACTATGATGTCACAGGACTTTACAAAAAATAAAACAATAAAGTTTGACTCTGTTAGACTGGCACAGGCATTTCATTGCCAAACCTGGTCTGCTCCACAGAGTCACGTGTACTCATGCCTGACCATGTTGGGAAGTGTTTAAAATCTGTGCCCATCAAGTGAAATCCCTGGAATGTAACAGCACAAATCTGCTTGATCATTCCCATGGGTACTTTTACATGTTTTCAAATAAAGGAAGAACACACTTAGTGGGGCAGTCAGAAAGAACTGATTTGCTGTGTGACAATTCAAGACACATTTTTTCTCTATTGCTCCAACAGGAAGACGAGGTCTAGTAAAGAGAGCATGTAAGCTATTTGCCATTAGGATGTCAATTTACACCGCACCTTGTCTCACCTTTGCTTCCTTTTCACTTCATTTCTTATAGAGGAAGATACAGGATGCCCCCACCCTCTGTTCTCCTTCCACAAAAGTTCAGCCCACTCTTACAGAGGAAAACCAAAGCCCAGAGCACATAAGAGAAGATATATGGGGAGCATATGAGTTCTATCTTCCTGGTATAGAAAAGCTTTGAGCTTTGGGAAAAAAGAGGGAAGCCAGGTTAAACAGAGCCAGGAACCGTCCCAGGAGCGGGTAGTCAGCTCGGTGTCTCAGTAGCTGAGTTCCCTCCCCATCACTCTGCAGGCCACGCTCAGCCCTCCCCCTCAGGGCTCCGTGTATAACAGTCTCACAGTGCTTTCCCGCTTCCTGGTTTTGGGGTTGTGCTGGAAGACAAGGGCACATAAATCTCACCAGAGCACATGATACTATAAATATGAAGTCACAGGAATTACAGTACCAGATCATATGTTTTATTCTTGAGACCAGATAAGAGGGGAAAGAATGGCTTCAAAAAAAAACTTTTTTTTTAAATTCTTTTAAAGGAGAAAAGAAAATCACTCTTATGGTCCTACAAAAACATGGAGCAACCTTTATCCAGCAGCTCCTCGTAGGCAGAGAGTCTTCACTCACAGTCCCTTCAAATGCCCACAAGTCCTTCCTTTTAGCTTTTGCTATGTGCAAGTTACCAGTCTTGAGTTTACAAATACACAACACTCAACCTATCTTCAAAGACAAGTTTGAGATTCCTATAAACACAGACTTCTTCCAAACTATCTTCTTCATGCACAAAAAATCTTTTTCTCTCTTGACAGTCCTTTACAGGTGAGCTTTCCCATTTTGTAATTTTCTTGTTTCTAGTTATAGCCTTTTCTTTTCCACCTAGAGAACTTCCTGTAGCATTTGTTTTTATGATTTATTTTTAATTGGAGGAAAATTATTTCACAATGTTGTGTTGATTTCTGCCATACATCAACATGAAGCAGCCGTAAGTACACATACGTCCAGGCTTCCCAGGTGGCTCAGTGCTAAAGAACCTGCCTGCAATGCAGGAGCCACAGGAGATGTGGGTTCGATCCCTGGCTCAGAAAGAGGACAGAAGAACCTGGCAGGCTATGGTCCATAGGGTCACGAAGAGTCAGACACAACTGAAGTGACTTAGCACGCACAGATGCATACTTATGTCCCCACCCTCTTGACCCTCCTCCTACCCCATTCCACTGCTCCAGGTTATCACAAAACATCAGATTTGAGCTCCATGCCTTGTACACTAAATTCCCATTGGCTATCTCTTTTATATATGATAATGTGTATGTTTCAATGCTACTACCTCAATTTGCATTTGTTTTAAAGCTGGTTTGGTGGTGTTGAGTTCTTTGAGCTTTTGCTTGTCAGTAAAGCTTTTGGTTTCTCCATCAAATCTGAAGAGAGCCTTGCTAGGTAGAGTATTCTTGTTTGTAGGTTTTTCCCTCTCATCATGCCACTCCCTTCTTGCTTGCAGAATTTCTGCTGAAAAGTCAGCTGATAATCTTATGGAGATTTCCATGGATGTTACTTGTTGCTTTTAATATTTTTCCTTGTCTTTAACTTTTGTCCACTTGATTACTCTATGTCTCAGCATCTTCCTCCTTGGGTTTATCCTGCCTGGGACTCTCTGTGCTTTCTGGACTTGGGTGAGTGTTTCCCTTCTGATGTTAGGAAGTTTTCAGCTATTATCTCTTCAATTATTGTCTCAGGTCCTTTCTCTTCTCCTTCTGAGACCCCTATAATGCAAATGTTGGTGCATCGAATATTGTCCCAAAGGTCTCTGAGACTGTCCTCATTTCTGTTTATTCATTATTCTGTTCCCTGGCAGTGATTTCCACCATTCTATCTTCCAGTTCAACGATTCATTCTTATGCTTCACTTATTCTGCTATTTATTCCTTCTAGTAAGGCAATGGCACTCTACTCCAGTACTCTTGCCTGGAAAATCCCACGGATGGAGAAGCCTGGTGGGCTGCAGTCCATGGGGTTGCTAAGAGTCGGACATGACTGAGTGACGTCACTTTCACTTATCATTTTCATGCACTGGAGAAGGAAATGGCAACCCACTCCGGTGTTCTTGCCTGGAGAATCCCAGGGATGGGGGAGCCTGGTGGGCTGCTGTCTGTGGGGTCGCACAGAGTTGGACACGACTGGAGCGACTTAGCAGCAGCAGCAGCAGTGTATTTTTTACTAAAATTATTGTATTCTTCAACTCTACTTGGTTGTTCTTTATATTTTCTCTTTGTTAAAAACTTCTTGTAATGTCTAGTTCTGTGCGTCCATTGGTTCCCTGAGTTCTTGGATCACTTTTACAACAATTACGCTGAACTCTTTTCTCTTGTACACTGCCTGTTTCCATTTCATTTAATTGTTCTTCTGGGGGTTTACCCTGACCCTTCATCTGGAACATATTCCTTTCCCATCTCATTTTATTTAAAATTCTCTAGGCATTCCTAATGATGACACGCCTTCCATTCCTACGGTCATACTAGGAAGAAAGATCCCATTAAGTGCACTGAACTGAGCTGCTGAACAGCCTTTTGTGTGAACTACCAGGAAAGGTGGGGTGGGAATAGCAGTCACCAGGCACGCGTCTCCCCAGGGCTGAGATGGGGCAGAGCTGGGAGCAGCAACCAGTGAACCCCCGAAAGAGGCCAGACCCTAACTCCTGGAAACAGCAAACCCAAAGTTCTCTAACCTGGAAGAATTTTTGCAACTCATGTTACCAGCACTTATAAGTCAAAAATAAATGAACGATAGACAAAATACATGCTTGAGATGCCCAGAGAGGAGGAAGCACAGGATGGCAGAAGAAAACAGTTCAGAATCCCTCGGGAGTTCTGGAGAAGCTCAGAAGGGCCCATCGAGAGCCCCTAGTTTTATCTTCAGGCAACTGCAAAGCTTCATTTGGAGGAGGTGTTTCAGTTTTCCCACAGAATTCTCCAGCGTGAGAGAATTCTCCTGTATGAGAACAAGGACAGTCTTTCTGAGGAAGCCACTAGCCCACCATTCTGGAGGTGCCATCTTTTCTGTGCTCATACATTGAGAAAACAGGCAATTAGATTGGTAAAGTTAAACCCAAAGGGAATTTAAGAGAGCGTAGAATAAAAAAGGCCTATAGATTTTTAAGTTGTCTTTATCTCTTATAAATCCTCTCTCTCGATATTGCCACCTCCTTCCCTGTCTGCCCCTTTGCACAGAATCCAATGATGGAAGAAATCTGAGTGGAATTTGAGACTAAATCCCAAGGGGCTGTGGAAGCCCCTCAACAGGGGATGAGGGGCCAGGTCCCAGGAGTCCATGGCAAAGGAGAGGCCATGGGGTGGTGAGTGCCCCCAGGTCCACAGACGTTGTCCTTCATCTCCCCCTACCCCAACTTTCCCCCACCTTTGGAGTGGGCACCACTGCTGTGCCCATTGTACAGACAGAGAAGCAAAGCTTGTAGTAATAACATAACCTGCATAAAGTCACGTGACTGATGGGAACAGACCTGGGCTGACAGCAGAGTGCCTGACTCCACCATCATTCGCATCATCCTGCCGTTTGCTATACAAGTACCTCACTCGATAACCTTCTCTAGCATTTACTAAGGATAAAAGTGTTCCAGGTTTTTTAAGGAACTGGCTCAATACTAAAATCTAACAGAAAAGGATACAAAAAATTAAGGTAAAGTCGCTCAGTCGTGTCCGACTCTTTGGGACCCCGTGGACTGTAACCTACTAGGCTTCTCTGTCCATGGGATTCCCCAGGCAAGAATACTGGAGTGGATTGCCATTTCCTTCTCCAGGGGATCTTCCGAACCCAGGTATCAAACCCAAGTCTCCCGCATTGGAGGCAGACGCTTTAATCTCTGAGCCAACAGGGAAGCCCCTCTAACAGAAAGGTGAAGGTGAAGTTGCTCAGTCATGTCCGACTCTTTGCGACCCCATGGACTATAACCTACTAGGCTTCTCTGTCCATGGGATTCTCTAGGCAAGAATACTGGAGTGGATTGCCATTTCCTTCTCCAGAAAAGGACACGAAAAATTAAGATGGAAATACCTTTTAAAACAACTGACAAACCAAAACATAAAATACGTAAATATAATAAAACAGGACCAAATAAGGTTTAATCCTAAGAATTTAAGAATTGCATGATGTCCATGTTTTATTTATCTACATCAAATATCAATATATAGACAACATCCATCAAAAGGTCTCTTAAATTTGGTCGCTTCCCTCCTTCCACCACTGTATTTTGTAACTGGGTAATGCTGATTGCTTTGCATTTCTTCTACATATGCCATCTTGCTGCTATTATTGACTCTAAAAATATTTTGGCTGATTCATTTAGCTTCTTTTAGAGAAATAATCATTTCATCCATTTAAAAATAATCAGTTTATCCCCATTGTTCTAATAAATATGTCTTCTATTTCGCAGCTGAAATTTTCAGAGGAAAATTAAATAATCATGGGTATGCTTTCCCCTCTCCCCAGTGGGATACTATGTCAGTTTGGGTTTAGCAAATAATAATCATAATAGTTGTTAACATTTATGGAATGCTTATCATGTGCCAGAAGAGGTTCCAACTACTTTATACAGATTTAGTCTTCAGAAAACTCCTATGAAGTAGGTAATACAATTGCCATTTTGAAAGTCAGGAAACTGTGGCCCAGAAGAGTTATGCAACATAGCTGAAGTCACATAAAAAATGACAGCGCTCAAACCCAACCCAGGCAGCCTGACCCCAGAGTCTGTATGCCTATCGCCTCCCTGATGCTGCCTCCCAGCTGGGTGCGCCCTCATCCATTCCCTCACTGCACACATGTTCACTGGTGACTAGTGTGTGCTGGACTCTGTCTCAGATCCACAAAGGACCATCTGTCTTGAGACAGCAACATATAAATCCTGCCCATGAGCCTGCCATGCATATTCTGGACTCAAGACTGCAACCTCAACTCTTACCTGAATTTCCAGCCTGCTGGCCCACTCTACAAATTTCAACTTGCTGGTCTCCAAACTGATGTGAGCCAATTACTTGAAATAAATCTCTCCCGACAGACTAGCTACATTAGACTAGATGGATAGGCATATCTTACTGGTTTTATTTCTCTGGAAAACCCTTATTTATACAAACTCTGGTATCTGCCTTCATGGAGCTTCCATGTTCCAAAACTTAAACTCGGTGAGAGTCTGTCAATGCCTGTCCATCATAATACCTGAATTTCCAGCCTGCTGGCCCACTCTACAAATTTCAACTTGCTGGTCTCCAAACTGATGTGAGCCAATTACTTGAAATAATCTCTCCCGACAGACTAGCTACATTAGACTAGATGGATAGGCATATCTTACTGGTTTTATTTCTCTGGAAAACCCTTATTTATACAAACTCTGGTATCTGCCTTCATGGAGCTTCCATGTTCCAAAACTTAAACTCGGTGAGAGTCTGTCAATGCCTGTCCATCATAAGCACTTTAACGGTCTTTTTCTCCCTGATATAGGCTTATTGGATCAGTATCATAGCTGCCTCTCCTTCCAAGTCTGCCTGTTTGCAGCAGAGTGAAATGGGAGTGTTATCAGAATCTGGTGACCAAGAGGCAAAGGCAGTTTAACTTGACTTAAAGCACCCCAGGGAGATTCAGATTCCATTCCTATCAGCACAGCCACTGCTGGAGAAACATCGCAGGCCTCAGGGAGCAGCCACGCCAATCAGCTACCCACACCCAAGGCCAATGCCACCCAAGTGATGAGAGAACTAAAACAGACATTCAGTCGGAGGAGACTTGAGCCAAGGTACATGTGCCAGGGTCGTGACGGTACTATCGCTGAAGGAACTTCCCGCAAACTTCCTGCTTTCTCAGAATACATGAGCTTCTGCAATCATGTCTATGGCCTTGGGAAGATCTGGTTTAACCAAATAAGTCTCGCAGAAACCCGTGTGTTTCACTCCTATCCCTGTCTCTCAAGAAAATATTTTTGCAAGAAAACGTATGAAGTCTTTGCAATGTAAGAACAAGTGCTTACTTAATTCTCTTGCACTCAGGAGAATGGAGTTGCATGAAGCCAAAGGCTTGAAGACTTTTTCTTGTAGTCAACAGCAGAATCAATGCTGCCAGATATATATCTCCACTGAACTAAGCTATGATTTCAGTCAAGAGTAGAAAACACACATTGGACAATGCAGCAGAAGCAGAGACAAGGGCCCCCCAGCAGTTGCCCCAGGATAAGCTTCCTCTTAGTAAGCTTCTGAACCTCTGAGACTCAGCCAGTGCTCAGTCTGGAGGATGAAGAAGGATTTAATGCAGTCATCAGCGAGTTAAAGGGTAGTACTAGGGAAGATTAATTTGCTCAGAAACTCAAAGTCCAAGAGAACTGGTAGTCACTGCATTCATCTCCAGATACATTCTGGTCTCCCCTAGGAGACAGTAGAGGTGAAAAGAATAAACCCTGAAGCCAGCTGTGTGATCCTGGACAAGCTACTTAGCCTCTATGAGGCTCAGCTTCCTTGTCTGCAATATAGGGTAATATGCTTTGGTAACATATCCAATTTGCCAGAAAATTTGGAAAACTCAGCAGTGGCCACAGGACTGGAAAAGGCCAGTTTTCATTCCAATCCCGAAGAAAAGCAATGCCAAAGAATGCTCAAACTACCTCACAATTGTACTCATCTCACACGCTAGCAAAGAAATGCTCAAAATTCTCTAAGCCAGGCTTCAGCCTTACGTGAACTGTGAACTTCCAGATGATCAAGCTGGATTTAGAAAAGGTAGAGGAACCAGAGATCAAATTGCCAACATCTGTTGGCTCACTGAAAAAGTGAGAAAATTCCAGAAAAACATCTACTTCTACTTTATTGACTATGCCAAAGCCTTTGACTGTGCGGATCACAACAAACTGTGGAAAATTCTTCAAGAGATGGGAATACCAGACCACCTGACCTGCCTCCTGAAAAATCTGTATGCAGGTCAGGAAGGAACAGTTAGAACTGGACATGGAATAACAGACAGGAGTACATCAAGGCTGTATACCGTCACCCTGCTTATTTAACTTATGTGCAGAGTACATCATGGGAAATACCAGGCTGGATGAAGCACAAGCTAGAATCAAGATTGCCAGGAGAAATATCAATAACCTCAGGTATGTAGATGATACCACCCTTATGGCAGAAAGTGAAGAGGAACTAAACAGCCTCTTGATGAAAGTGAAAGAGGACAGTGAAAAAGCTGGCTTAAAACTCCACATTCAAAAAAAGATCATGGCATCTGGCCCCATCACTTCATGGCAAAAAGGTGTGGAAACAGTGTCAGACTTTATTTTTGGGGGCTCCAAAATCACTGCAGAGGGTGGCTGCAGCCACAAAATTAAAAGATGCTTGCTCCTTAGAAGAAAAGCTATGACCAACCTAGACAGCATATTAAAAACCACAGACATTACTTTGCCGACAAAGGTCTGTCTAGTCAAAGCTATGGTTTTTCCAGTAGTCATGTGTGGATGTGAGAGTTGGACCACAAAGAAAGCTGAGTGCCAAAGATGCTTTTGAACTGTGGTGTTGGAGAAGACTGTTAAGAGTCCCTTGGACAGCAAGGAGATCCAACAAGTCCCGAATATTCATTGGAAGGACTGATGCTGAAGCTGAAGCTCTAATACTTTGGTCACCTGATGTGAAGAACTGACTCACTGGAAAAGACTCTGATGCTGGGAAAGACTGAAGACAGAAGGAGAAGGGGATGACAAAGGATGAGATGGTTGATGGCATCATCAACTCTATGGACTTGAGTTTGAGCAAGTTCCAGGAGTTGGTGATGGACAGGAAAGCTTGGCTTGCAGTCCATGGGGTCACAAAGAGTCGGACACGACTAAGTGACTGAATTGAACTGAACTGACTGAAGCCCACAATTCATGGTCATGAACCTAAGTTTTGGCCAGTGCCATGCAAGGGGAAGCTATGTGCCCAAGGAATGGACACGCACTCCCTCTGTCCATTTCCATCGTCCTGGAAGCTAGGATACGGATGAAAAGGGAAAAGCTGAAGCAACAACTTTAGACACAGAGGTGGAATTCTCATTTTGAGGATGAATGGCTGCTTTACCAGTCCCAAGAAAGACTATCTATAGTTGGACTCTTACACAGGAAAGAAATTTTTACCTTTATACATAAACTGCCATAATCTGGAATCTCTTGCTTACATCACAGAAAACTGTACCGTACTCAACATATGACTTCCTGGCTTGATGTGATGCTGGTGGGAGAGCAGCCATATTGCAACTATGATGAAGCATGAAAGATGAAAGCTATATTGTCAGGATGACAGAGCAAAAAGATAAAAGAAGCCTGGGTTCCTAAGAGCATCTTGTAATCAATTTATTACCCTTGAAATGGCTTAATTATCCAAACATTTTTAAAAACAGACTTGGGACTTCTCAGTGGTCCAGCGGTTAAGAACCTGTGCTTCCACTGCACGGGGCATGGGTTTGATCTCTAGTTGGGGAACTAAGATTCCACAGGCCACATGGTGCTGCTCCCCCAAATATAAAAATAATTAAATGTTAAATTTTTTTAATTGACTTCAAATTTTAGAGAAGTTTTTGGTTTTCAACTCCTTCCAAGAGATCACCCCTAATCTCTCTGGGCCTTGAGGTTTCTCACCTGAGTCCCAGGCCAATATTCCTCACCTGGCACCTTGCAACTTGAGGGTGGCTTGACATAATCCCAGATTAACATGTATAAACCTCTTCTCTCCCTCCCCAAATCACCCCCTATAACCTCCTTACTTCTCTAAGTAGTCCACCATCTTTTATAGCATCCACCTAATGGCATGTTTCCATTTCTTCTCCTGTTTCCCTCCTTCAAGGAGCATCATATCTACAGATTCCTTCACTGGACCAGGCCCCAGGCCACCTGCCTTCCTTGGCCACCAGGTTCAGACCCATTAGGTCACTTCCCTGCTCACAGTGGGCCACACTGACCGCAGCCTCCCTGCTCTGTCACTGGAGAGGTTCTGGAGGGCTCCCTCTTTGCAGGTCAGTTTTCCTCTGAGTCCAACCCGCACCAGAAAGCCCAGCACCCACCTGGACGCCCTGACTCCTACGTAACTATGTTTGTCCCATCACACAATTTGGCATTCAAGGGAACTTAGAGCCACGCCGGTTCCACTGTCCACTCGGCACAGAAGCTCATTTGTCTCATCCCAGCACTTCTAAGTGGCTTTCTCCCAGGGTAATTGGAGGCTCTGCTCTAGCACTGATCCAGAGCAGGTGTGCAGGAGCCTCTGGGCTGCTCTGCTCAGCTCAGCACTGAACCTGCCCTCCCAATTCATCCACCATAACCAGAGCAGGTCTGGTGGTCTGCAGTCCAAGCTTTGCATTGAGAAGATACGAGACCCTTAACTCTTTGGTGATTTGCCAAGAGAACCTCAGACAACAACATACCTATTCTCCCAGCTTAAGAGGAAAAGTGGAGGGAAACCCTTCACTGCGTCCCACCCACACCTTTAACCAGAATCTCTCTTTTGTTAAAGTTTTTTGTTTGTGGTTTGGCTTGGTTTGATGAGTTCTGCAGGTTTTTAGATTTAGGTAGTGATTTCCCTTTCTATGAGGGAAACTTCAACAGAGATGTCATAGGTGAACTTTTGTATCAGACAGTAAGGAGGGAAAATGGCTTCTTATTCCTTCAGTCCAAGCTTTGCACTGAGAAGATACGAGACCCTTAACTCTTTGGTGATTTGCCAAGAGAACCTCAGACAACAACATACCTATTCTCCCAGCTTAAGAGGAAAAGTGGAGGGAAACCCTTCACTGCGTCCCACCCACACCTTTAACCAGAATCTCTCTTTTGTTAAAGTTTTTTGTTTGTGGTTTGGCTTGGTTTGATGAGTTCTGCAGGTTTTTAGATTTAGGTAGTGATTTCCCTTTCTATGAGGGAAAATTCAACAGAGATGTCATAGGTGAACTTTTGTATCAGACAGTAAGGAGGGAAAATGGCTTCTTATTCCTTCCAACTTGACATTTTGAAAAGTAAGGAACTTTTTGAGTATCTGATGAAAGGCCATGAAACCCTTCTCCACCCCAAAACTCTGCATACCCAGCAAACTGCAGACATCTCAGGGGTTCCTGGACCCCTGCTACACACACATGGATCCTTGGGGCCTACATGCTGCAGGCTGAAAAGCTGGGTGTCTAAGAGTCAAACAAGAGCTCTCCCCAAACTCCTCCACATCCCCCAAGCATGGGGGCTTGCAGGGAGCAGTGGGGGCCCACCTGCCCCTGTGAATGGGCTTCCTCACAGCCCTTCCCACCCCCAGGCCTCACATCCTTCATTTCTGAGGACCCCACTCCGCACGGTCTCATCTCATCTGACCTTCCCACCCCTACAGGGCCGTGGGCACAGGATGAGAAAACTGGGGAAGCAGTGTCTCAGTGCTGACCCTCTAGCGAAGGCCTGAGGGGAGTCCAGAGAGGCACAGATGAGTGCCAGGGTTCCTCCAGGTCAGCAGCACCCGGGGGCGTGCTCAACAACCATGCAGGTCCCCTCAGCGTCCCTGAAGCCCAGGGCTTCTCAGGACCATTCACAGGTCTACAGCACCCTGACCTGCGGCCCTCGCTACCTTGGTGAAACCCCCCTTCAGGCTAACCTCCAACCCCACTTCTCTGTGACAGCCCCCTGTGTTCCTTTCCTTTCAGAGGCAAGGAGGGTGGGACTAAGCAACAAGGTCCAGGGCTGGGGGGCTGGGGGCGGCAGAATCTGGGCCACCTCTGCCCCACGGGCAAGGCTCCAGCCGCGGTTTTCTCAACAATGAGCCCTCCCCGTGAGAGCTCTTCATAGACCCTGTCCCGTCCTAAAACCCAATGACTCCCATATCAGTGCATGATCTCAAATTACGACTATAACTATAGCTAAAGCTACTAGCTTTGGGTCTGTCTTACATGCTGGGAACCAGCTTAACGTTTTAGATACATCATCGTATTTTACCTCACAACAACCCAAGGAGGCAGTATGATGGTTATATTATAAGCAAATATGATTATTGCATACATTATCCCCACTTACAAGGAAACCAAGGTTCAGAGAGATAAAGTAACATTTCCATAGTCATACAGTCTGAGGTTAACTGCAAAGCTCACGCACCTGCTCTTTACACTCTCCTTAGACCCTGAGACTCTGTTGGGGTTGCTGCTGATACAAGGAGGGAAACGGGAGTGGGTAACATTGTCCTCATTTTATAAATAAATTTTATAAACTCTCATCAGAGGTAGAGTGACTTGCCCCATGTCACACAATGGCAAGGTCGGGAATAACTACCCAGGGGCTTCGGTTTCCACTGCCCCCTGCTGTGCCCACTCACTTCACTGGCTTTGGAAGGCAATAAAAAGACCTGGCTTTACTCTGCTAGCATGATAATTGCTTTGTCCTTGTACTTTTGAAAGTCTTTCTCCTCTTCTCCAATTAGCTATATAGTCTGAGTGATCATTATAAACTAAACAAGGGGTAAGTTAAATTTTAGTCTTGGCAGAAAAAAGCAGGGTAATGGACAAGAACAAAGAAACCAGCTCCTCCAGCAAAAAAAAAGCTGATTCTGAACACACACAACTGACACCAGCACCGTCTCCACACAGCCTGCCACCCATCTTAATTAAGGGGCCTAGTGTGAGCAGGTATTTTCCTATAATTTAACAACAACAACAAAATCAAGAAACAGAATGGCTTCATTTGCCCTTTCCACGCTTCACGAGGGCAATTCTTAACCAGGAGGAAATTATATTTTAACTCCTGTTTGAGGGAGGCATGAGCTCTCAGGCACACAGACTCTGCCAAATGCCAAGCTTCTAAGAAAAGACCCAGGAGGGCCACTCAGCGCACGTGTTCCTGCAGATGCACCCAGACACCTCCTTCCTGTGCAGGAAGCCTCCATCATCACACTGCTTCCAGCCAGCGCCCAGTAACTCACCACAGGCCACCAGTGTTCATGAACGTGCTCAGGACCCGGGGCTCAGCAGAGTAACCCGGCAATGCCAGGACAGCACCATCCTGGCCTGTCTTCTGCAGCCCAGGCCAGGCCCAGGGGCTCTCCCGACCAGAGACCAGGAGAGGTGGCTTCTTCACACTCTTCCAGATACACAGGAAAGTCATCCTGGATATGCTCCAGAGCACAAAGGCTGAATCCCACAAATGAAGGCTATTTCAGATAGAAACCCCCTTCTGGGGTGGGTTTGGGACACAGCAGTCAAACGTGCGGCTACCTGACCTCCTCTGGGCCACCTCCTCCCTCCCCAGTGTTTGCAGTTTCCCACGTCCTGAGTGCCACCTTCTCATCTTGCCATAACTTGTTTCCCCAGCACCCCATGCCCTGAGGGTGCAGAAATGTGGTCAAGGCTGCCCCTGTCAGATGGCATGGTCAGGTAATGGCTTAGAAGGGAATAAAGTGAGAAGGTTAGCCCCAGGATCTGCTCTTGGGGGGGCTTGCAGCAAGCTCCCTAGCTCTCTAGGCATGGCTGCAAAGAAGCTGGCATCTGGACACCTTGTTTATAGTATGAGCTGTAGCCTCAGGGCCAGGGGATGGAGCCACCCTGCAGTGGGTGCTGCTCCAGCTACAGATAGCTAATTAGCCTGGGACTGAGGAAGTTCTTGCATGAACCAACCGTACATCCCCTCGGGTGCCAAGGTAATCCCCAGGAGAACCTGGAATGTATATTCCAGAAGCTCCTGGGATGGCAGAGGAGCACAGGCTTGGGAACCAGTCACATCTACGGTCAAACGTTGCTCCACCTTCTCCCAGCTCTGCCTCCCTGGACGTGTGATTGAACTCCTGGCCCTCAGTTGTTTCAAATGAAACATGGAGATGAGAAAATCCAATCCCATGTTTGTGCCTGTTAAGGAAATGAACCAGTAAACACACATGCCATGAATAAGATACCTAACACAGTGGTTGGCCTATCAGGTGCTTCATAAGGTTATTTTCTTCCCCACTCTTAACTCTTGATACTCTTAACAATCAACACTTTTTTCCAAGCTGTCATTTGCAAATTAGTCATGTTTTGATAAGAAAGAAAAATATCAGACAGGTCATGGTTTTCAAGCACAACAGCACTAGGGACATTTTTCAAATTGGCAATGATCTACTCATAACACTCCTGAGACCTATTTGATCAATGAAACATGAAGTCATCCTATTAGACTGTCATGCAACCTAATGCTGACATCTTACATAAAAGAATGCCATTGTCAAATACTTGGTAAAAACTATAGCAAAGGAATTTCCCCAAATCTTTCAGTCTTAACAATGTAATTTTTTTAAATGATGATGAGCAGAATTTGATGCGACTTAATGGAGATACCCCTCATGGCATTTCCCACGTCTTTCCTGGCTTCTGAATCCACTCAGGAGACAGGAAGGGCATCCTGAGATAACTTGACTGGGTTCCAACCGAGGACCCTGATCTCGGTGCTCAAGCGCATGACACTCAGGAATTCATTCTGGGCTCCTCGGTTCATCTGGCTCCTAGTGTACCCTAAGTGCCTCTAATGTGTTGAGAAAATGCTAGGCTGGATATTCAGGCAGGCCCAGTTCTGATCTAGTGGAATTTTAGCAGCAGAGAAGAGGAATAATTAAGGGGACCATTAATGGGGAAAGGACCATAATTTGTGATAGGTATTAACGCAGAGGAAACTTGGGAAGTCATCAATATATCTGGTGTCAGGTAGGAAAGCAGCACCAAGAAAGCTCCCACTTTTCCTCATTTTTTGAGCCATTCATGAGAATCAGCACTCTCAATAGTCATTTGACTGCAGTACATTTTTAACTCAGGAAAGGTTGCCTCAAAAGAATTTGTAAAGAGATCCCTGAACAGCAGGCAAAGATGGCTGGGCATTATTTGGAAAGGAAGAGGGAGGCTTTGAAGGTTTCTAAGGAGGAAGGTGATAAAGTCAGAGAGAGACTTGGTTCTGTATGAACGAGGAGTAGAAAATGAGGCTGGGGGAAGGGGGCATCCAAAGTGTATTTTGATAATCTAATAAATACATAATAGTATTTTACAAACATTAATGTCTTGGTCTGGGCAAATTTGCATTGGTTATGTAATATGTTAACATCATGGGAAGCTGGGTAAAGAGTTATTTGGAAAATGTCAGTACTTTACTCTCAACTCTTCCGGGAGTTAAAAATCATTTTGACATGAAAAGTTAAAAAAATCTGGAAGAGAATAAAACAATCACTGAAAAAATAATCTAATAAATATAGGAATGGCTAATTGTATGGGTATATTCCTACAGTGGCTTTGCTTTCTGTATATATTTCTGATTTTTTATATGAATTGCTTTATTCAGACTCACAGCAATCAGAAATATTAAGCAATTCTAGATACAGGCTAAAAGTAACTTGATATTAACTAACATAATTAATAATTTTTATTCTACTGTAACAAGTTCAAAAGATGATACAGTATAAAATGACCTAAAGGGGCATCTGCCAAAATACTAAATATCCAGTAGTTACCATTAAAAACAATGTATAAAATAGTTGTCAATCCACTAAAATCTGGAAAATATTAACTACATTTGGTTTAAAAAGAAATTTTGAATGTAAATATCACATGCTTAATTAAACTATACCAGAAATTCTCAACCCCTGAGTAGCCTTACCAAGAACAGCTACTCAAATTCAAAGAGTCTGCAGTTACTACTGGTGGGTCTTTTTGTGTGACTGTGAGTGAACAAGGTGAAAGCTATGGTGATTTCTCCAAAATATGTGAAGGCCTCAATGAAGCCCCACTTCGTGGAGGGTCGGGACTAGCTGGCAGGGACAGCAGTCACGCTTACCCAGCGTCGTCCTGGAAGCCTTCTAACTCGTCCCGTTGCTCAGCCAAGGTGGCCTCCAAGTCCAGGTAAGCACCATTGTGGGAGAGTTGAAGGGTGCAGTCATCCAGCTGCAAGAGAAAGAGTCAGTTAAGCCCGGCCTGCTCCTGTGGTGGGAGCTGGGACCCCAAAATCACTTCCTGTTGCCCTCCTGTGTTTTCTGAAATCAAACATTATCTAGAATTTCCCTGATGGTCCAGGGGCTAGGACTCCACACTCCCAATGCAGCGGGCCGAGGTTCGATCCCTGGTCAGGGAACTAGATCCCATATGCCACAACTAAAGATCCCACGTGTTGCAACTAAGACCCCGCGCAGCCAAAGTGATCAATCAATATTTTAAAATAAATCAATAAAACCATGCATGATCCCAAAATCTGGACCCTAATGGAAGCAGAAGCAGGTTCATATAAACAGATTGGAAGCAAACTGCGTAACAGGTAGACAGAAATCATACCCACTACATGGATGACATTGGCAGAATCTCTAAGACGCGGCCAGGGGAGGAGAGGCACTGGGCCAACGTCACCTTTCACTCTCAGGGGCCTGGAAGAAGCCCTGGGTTTGGAGAGTGGAAACTAAGACGCCGATGGGACCATGGATTGAGAGACACAGAGTTAAAAAGGCAAATTGGTGGAGAAAACAGGCTGTTTCCTTTGACTCAGTGAGGAGCCTACTTGCTCAGATTCTATGGTCAGGTTTGGTCCATTATAATTAATAGTTGCTCAATAAATATTTTTACAAATGAACAAAAAGAAACATTCTTCATCTGAATGGCAATATATTCGAACTACAACTCACCAAAAAGGACACTGGGTCTCTTTATTACTAGTCTCATTTTTAGAAAATTTATTTAATAAATACTTGTCATTGTTCAGGCGTTAAGTTGTGTCCAGCTCTCTGCAACTCCGTGGACTGTAGTCCACCAGGCTCCTTCTGTCTACAGAATTTCCCAGGCAAGAATACTGGAGTGGGTTGCCATTTCCTTCTCCAGGGGATCTTCCTAACCCAAGAATCAAACCTGCATCTCCTGCATTACCAAGCAGATGCTTTACTACTGAGCCACCTGGGAAGCCCATTAACAAATACTTCAGTTCAGTTCAGTTCAGTTCAGTCGCTCAGTTGTGTCCGACTCTTTGCAACCCCACGAATCTCAGCAGGCCAGGCCTCCCTGTCCATCACCAACTTCCAGAGTTCACCCAAACTCATGTCCATTGAGTCAGTGATGCCATCCAGCCATCTCATCCTCGGTTGTCCCCTTCTCCTCCTAACCCCCAATCCCTCCCAGCATCAGAGTCTTCTCCAATGAGTCAACTCTTTGTATGAGGTGGCCAAAGTACTGGAGTTTCAGCTTTAGCGTCATTCCTTCCAAAGAAATCCCAGGGCTGATCTCCTTCAAAATAGACTGGTTGGATCTCTTTGCAGTCCAAAGGACTCTCAAGAGTCTTCTCCAACACCACAGTTCAAAAGCATCAATTCTTCGGCGCTCAGCCTTCTTCACAGTCCAACTCTCACATCCATACATGACCACTGCAAAAACCATAGCCTTGACTAGACAGACCTTTGTTGGCAAAGTAATGTCTCTGCTTTTGAATATACTACCTAGGTTGGTCATAACTTTTCTTCCAAGGAGTAAGCATCTTTTAATTTCATGGCTGCAATCACCATCTGCAGTGATTCTGGAGCCCAAAAAAATAAAGTCTGACACTGTTTCCACTGTTTCTCCATCTATTTCTCATGAAGTGATAGGACCAGATGCCGTGATCTTCATTTTTGGAATGTTAAGTCTTAAGCCAACTTTTTCACTCTCCTCTTTCACTTTCATCAAGAGGCTTTTTAGTTCCTCTTCACTTTCTGCCATAAGGTGGTATCATCTGCATATCTGAGGTTATTGATATTTCTCCTGGCAATCTTGATTCCAGCTTGTGCTTCCTCCAGCCCAGCGTTTCTCATGATGTACTCCGCATATAAGTTAAATAAGCAGGGTGATAATATACAGCCTTCTCCTTTTCCATTTGGAACCAGTCTGTTGTTCCATGTCCAGTTCTAACTGTTGCTTCCTGACCTGTATATAGGTTTCTCAAGAGGCAGGTCAGGTGCTCTGGTATTCCCATCTCTTTCAACAAATACTTACATGTTGTTAAGTACATCCATTCGTAATGCTAAGCATTTTGCACGTTACATCATCTCATTCTCATACAAACTAGTGATTTCCTTTGTTATCCCCATTTCACAATGAGAAAGCCGAGTCACAGAGACAGACTAAGACACTTGTCATATCTGATAAGTGATGGAGGTGGGATTTGAATTCAGGGAATCTGAATTGAGGTCATGCTCTTGACCACTATGCTCTGCATCTGCCCTATGGCCAGACACCTTCTGAGGACTTGAAAATACACTCACAAAATGCAGCTTTGGTGATCTGAGTGTTCTGATCTGGCCAAGGTAATGCTGTAAGCTTGCCAGTGCCATTCCCTTTCCTCCGTGAGACAGAGAACATCTATCCCAGGTTTATAGTTTGGCTATTGCTGGGTAACTGGGTACTGACCACTGGAATATAGGTAAAAGGGAAGAATCCCAACAGGCCTGGCCAAAACACTCCTATCCAACTGTATTCCTTTCTTCTCGTGCCTGTGGCCAAATAGAGAGGAGCCAGAGAGGACTCCCAAGTCTGGAAACCAGCAGACCCCAGACAGAAGCAGCTCAGGTCCCTGAATCACTGCATGGAAGACAGCATTTTGCTGCCCAGCCCCCACTGACCCATCCTAGACAGTGCCAAGAGCAAGACATGAGCCTTTGCTCTAGTGAGTCATTAAGACTTTGAGGCTGTTTCTATTAGCCAGCATGACATGACATTTAGAATAATCCATACACTTAAAAATACAGGAAAGTAATTTTAACCCAAGATGAACATTATGAGAAAATCCAAGTATATAACTTCATGCTTCATTCCTCAGTAAGAGAGGCTCTTATTATTCATCCACTTGATGAGTTAAAGCTCTTATTCCAAAATGCCAGGAGACTAGAGAGAAGTGGAGGCAAATACGTGGCTACTTCAAAACATCTAGGTAAAGGCCTGCTAATCCTCCTGCTATAAGTGGATTTCAAACAAGGAATTAGTCTCCTTTGATGGAAAAGCTTTGCTTATTATCCTGAACAGGAGAAACAAAGACTGTCAACTTGTCCAGAATCAGCATCTATAACAAGCTGCTAATTCTTGCAGAGACCCCCACAGCTCCACGTTTCTGGTTATCCTCAACAGAATGAAAGGAATTTGTTCTTTGTTATTTGTAAGAAATAGTTAAATCATTTGAAGGGGTTAATCCTATTTGATTCACTTGTTTTATTTCTCTAATAACAAACTATTAAAGGCATGCTGGTGAGGGTCAACATTCTTGACTGGCACTTTACAGATGAGCAATCTGATCTGAGAAAGCTGGGAGCCAATGGGCCAAACTCACTATACTCTGGTGCCAGAAGTGCACCCAGGGTTTCGAGGGAACACTCAGTGGAGGTGCTCCCAGGGTGCGGGGGGAACACTCAGGGGAGGTGTGCCTAAGCTTTGAGGGAACACACAGGGAGCTGGCTTCCCTGCTTACAGAAGCAGAGATTTCCTGCAGCAGGTGTCTCCTGGGCTCGGGTCTCCTGTGAACTAAAATCAGACTTTATCGTTCTTAGGTGGAAATTCTAATTAGACAAGGAACCAGTTACTGTGTTCACTGGTCCTTGTATACGTAGAGCTGTAATCACTGCAGCCCATTCTTTCTTTTAACTCCTGGCATTTTCAACTAATAAAGCTTTTGTGGTCCATTCTGTTGACAGTATCAACACTTCTGCTCATTTTTAATCCCACATATCATCAACAGACTAGCAGACAAGGAACCTAAAAGCCCTTTGCATGCTCAGTCACTAAGGAATGTCTGACTCTTTGAGACCTCATGGCCTGTAGCCCGCCAGGCTCCTCTGTCCATGGGATTTTCCAGGCAAGAATACTGGAGTGGGTTGCCATTTCCTCCTCCAGAGGATCTTCCCGACTCAGGGGTCCAAACTGCATCTCCTGCATTGGCAGGATTCTTTTTTTTTTTTTTTTTGGTGTTGAGTTTTGTTTTTTATTTTTTTATTTTTTTTTTAATGCTTTATTCCATTTCACAGTACTGTATTGGTTCTGCCATACATTGACATGAATCAGCCGCAGGTGTAGATGATCTCCCCATGTTAAAGCCCCCTCCCACCTCCCTTCCCTGCCCATCCCCCCAGTTCATCCCATGCACCGGCCCCAAGCATCCTGTATCCTGTATTGAACATAGACTGGCGCTTCATCTCCCATATGATGGTATACATGTTTCGTTGTCATTCTCCCAGATCTTCCCACCCTCTCCCTCTCCCTCTGAAGCCAAAAGTCCGTTCTATACCTCTGTGTCTCTTATATTGTCTCACTTTCGGGGTCATCATTACTGTCTTCTAAATTCCATATATATGTGTCAGTATACTGTATTGGTGTTTTTCTTTCTGGCTTACTTCACTCTGTATAATCGGCTCCAGTTTCATCCATCTCATTAGAACTGCGTCAAACTTATTCTTTTTGAGGGCTGAGTAATACCACTGAGCCACCTGGGAAGACCGAAAGCACTTAAAGCTACGATAATTTCTTTTGCCTCCATCCTTGGAAACATGAACTGTGTGAGTCCAAAGAAGGAAGCTTTTGGATAGAGTTTCTGGTTCCCCTCGAGGGGGTTGAAGGCATTTGGAGGCTGTGGTCCACTCTCAAGCCAAACAGAGAGAACTGAGTCAGAGGGGAATTACTGTTCTGCTGTACAGGGAGGCAAGACATGCACACATATGTGGTACAAATATTCCCACCATGGCGGGTTTAAAGCTACCAGTGTGAAGTCACCAAGTGTGGAGCTAAAAAGAGACACACAGCAGCTCACCAGCATACAGTATTTTTATCATACAGATTCAAGAGATGAAAGTAATTCCCAGTGCAATGAAACAATTAGAAAGTAACATGTTTTGAGTACTTTTTTGAGGTAGAGTTGGCTCACAAAATTATTAGTTCCAGGTGTAAAGCAAAGTGATTCAGTTATACATATATATAGTATATACTTAGGTGTATATATTTGACTATTTTTACCTTTGTTTCTAATATACTAATAACTTGTTCATTGAATATATATATATATATATAATATATATATAAGTTAATTTTGCATAATGACTGCATTGAACAAAATTCCCTCTCGAACCACCCAGACCAGCTTCAGCACATGCTGCTTCTGGCCCTCCCAGGTCATCAACTTGAGGCACCTCAAGTGCACACTACCAAGGAGTGGAAGAAAGCCTGAGTCACCCAGGGCTAGACTTTCAGCCCTCACCTTTCCCCCAGTCCTGTGCTCTTTGCCTTAGCTGGAGTAGATGTCGATCACTAGGCCAGCAGACATGAAAAAGTGTTAGTCGCTCAGTCATGTCCAACTCTTTGCGATACCATGGACTATAGCGCCCCACCCCCAACCAGCTTCCTCTGTCCATGGGATTACTGGAGTGGGTTACCATTCTCCTCTCCAGGGTATCTTCCCAACCGAGGGATCGAACCCAGGTCTCCTGCACTGCAGGCAGATTCTTTACCATCTGAGCCACCATTCTTACCAGCAACCATGGTTATTTTCCACATCATCTTTACTCCATACCTCCTGATTTTATTCCAAGCAGCTGGGGTGAATACCTAGTTGGCCCCACTGCTCACCCTGACCCACCAGGTACCTGCCTCCTCATGCTCCTGGCAGCCCCAAATCATAGCAGGAGCCCCACCCCCACCTCCCCAACCTCCCAACCACAGAATCCCAAAACCTTAGCAGAACTGCCTGTTCTCACGATTCCTCTCCTCACATTCAGGGCATCAGTAGCTACTGCCATTTCCATGGTTCAATTTTAATAAAATTATATGTTAGGCATGGGCTGGGCACCAAGGAATACATACAGGCTTCCTTTCCTCAAAGATCGTTTTGTCAAGCAAGTATAACACATTAATAGAACACAGAAGAGAATGAAAAGCCTCTTAAACCAACCATCAAAATGTGTGGAAGTTCACCTTCAGTTGTATTCCTTCCACTGTAATTAGCAGCCACAGCCCCCAAGACCCAAGCATCCTCCATCAGACAGGACATTCCCCTTCCAACAGAAAGGTTACCTGACTCCTAAGCTAGGAGTCACGACCCTGCCTCCGTAACTAACAGCTGGCCGACTTGTGCAAGTCCTTCAACTAAAACAGAAACAATGACTCTGTGCCCTTTAGTCCCTTGAAAGTGGGGCTTACAGCAGGGCTATAGGAAGGGGGCAAGGTCAGCTTGCTCCCTTAGCAAGCTGGGGCACATGTGCATGAAGGGGTCCCTGAAACTCAGGCAGCCTGTGAAGATGCCAAATGAGTCCGCACACGCTGGCCGCTGCACTGCACAACATGAGCCCCGCCATCACCACACCCCAGATGCACGATTAACTTGTAAACCATCACATGAGTCAAGAAGCAGGAAAGCTACTGGGCTGGACTGACGCATGAACAGTAAAAACCCCTGGGTACTGTGGGGTTCGGCTTCAGTTACAAACAAATTGATGGGTATGCCAAAGGCAGGCTTCAGTCTTGTCAGGGATAACTAATTAACAGTTACGAAAGAAAGTGACAACAAGGCACATAGGCGGCGAGTGGCGCTTAATTCCAATCTGGTTATTAGCAAGGTTAGACAGAATCATTCAGGCTCTGCCCACAGAGCGAAGGACCCAGACGCCTTCCTGCCAGGCCAGTTCCTGACAGGAACCTCAATTCCTCCTGACGTGAAGGGAACCTGATCCCCCCACCCCGGGCCTCTCAGGTCAAATGTCTTCCCAAATGACTGAAGGGTCCTGGAATTTCCTGACTCCAGCGATTTTCATGTCAATCCTGATCCCCTGGCAGCGTGGCCCCTGCACTCCTTTCCTGGCTCTGGGTTTGGTGGCCAGGACACTGCTGGGCACTTCAGGACACAAGACAGAGCCGGAAGCCCGGTGGGAAGACAGCAGCACAGGGCGATCTCAGGACAGCAGTAGGGAAGGTGAGCGGGTAATGACGGTGAGTGGCAGGGGACCCGGAATCTGCTGGGGTGCTTGGGAGGGGCTCAGTCACAGAGCCACACGAGGGACCCTTCCAAATACTCTGGAATTCTGTGCCACTCCTCCAGGTCAAAAAAACCATTAAAATGGGACCCAGAGCCCCGGAGACATGGGACAAGCCCTCCCATCTCTGCAGACCACTTGCACAAGGTCACTCACCTTCCCCTGACCGTTCCTACAAAGACAGTGCATTCAAAAATGGAAAAGGCAGGCTCACCGTCCTGGGGAGGAAAAACATCTAAAACAAGGCTGACGTCAATTCTCAGCTCATACCTTCTTTTCTTTCCTTAATCTGGTGGTGTATTACTGGGGTGGTTTAATGATTATCTGGGTTTGGCAGCAGGTCTAAAGGAATCCTTAGTCTAGGCGATAAAGTTCTGGGGAACTCTGAAATAGATTTGCATGAAACTGTTCTATAAAATTACACGAGGTCTAATCTTAAGCTAATTTTGGTAAGAGTTCAGAAGTGGGAAAATACGTGCTGATTTTTTAAAGAAAAAATTAAAGTAAATGTCATTTGCTGATGTCATTTCAGGGGTTCCTCCTGTCCCTGCATCATTTTTGCAGCTCCTTGCATCAAGAGGTGGATTCCTTTTTGGTTCCTGGACTCTAGGCTGGGCTGTGTCTTGCTTTGGCCAATGAGGTAGCGAATGTGCCATGGCAGAGACTTGAGAGACACCTGCTCACTAGGGCTGGCCTCTCCTGTTGCCCTTGGAACATAGCCACCACCCAAAGCAGCCCAGGTTCCCCATCTCCAGGGTACCTGGTTGTTCCCACTGCCCCTGCCGACAGCCTGCCAATTGTCGCACGCCAAGCAGGGCCAATCCAGATCTCCAAGGCTCCAAGTGAGCTGCCAGCTGATGACAGACCCAGGAGAGGGCCAGCCATGACGAACAGACTGGCCCAAAGCAGAACTGCCCGGAAGACCCGCTGGGGTGAGGCCCCATCTCATGCTTGCTGCTTTCAGCCAGTCTCTTCTGAGCCTGTCACCTCCATCCACAGCAGGTGGGCCCCCAGGGGTTGCGGCCTCATACTCGAGAGTGCTCGGTGCCTGGCTCTGAGGTGGGTAAGAGGCTGGTCCCACCAAGGTGCCCGCTAACACATCGTGACACCACTGGCTCAAGGCAGCAGCGCCAGCCGCAGGCCACCACAGCGCATGCATGCCTGGCCCTGCCCCTCCTGGAGGCTGAGCCCCCACCAGGGACCAAGGACAGAGGACAGGAGACAGCAGCAGCTGCTGGGTGGAACGGCCCAGCGCCCCGGCGAGTGAGGGCGCAGCCAGCTGCACTGTCCCCCAGGAAGGCGAGGAAGCGGCAGGAGGTGAAACTCTGCAGGAGCTGCGATCCCAGGCCCTCTGAGCCCGTGCCCTCATCCCGTCGTACAAAATGCACATTCGAAGGGTAAAAACGATGAAGACTTTCAAAATGGCAACTGCCAGCCCAGGGCCCTTCTGACGGCGCTGGCCCCGCTCCTGGCTCAGAAGTGAAGCCCTGCTGTGCGCCCGTGTGGCTCCAGGGCCGGGTGCACTGTGGGCGCCCTGTGCCCCCCACTCCAGGCTCACCCCTCCCTCAGAGCAGCAGGCAGGCAGGCGTCGCATCAGGTCAGCTCTGAGACAGCTACGGTTTCCCCCTCCACTGGGGCTCCGGTGGCCAGCGGTCATGAAGCGTCTGGCTTCCCTCAACTTTGTGGTTCCTTCTAAAGGCAGCAGAGACTAGAAACTCAGATGACAAGCAAAACCATCAGGAAGGACAGCTTTCCAACAAGCAAGGCCGCATGTCCCTTTCACAATTCTTCATAAAAGCTTCACAGAGTCCTGGCTCTGCTGGTCAAGGTTTTGTGGGCTGTGGCTGCCCCGCTCCGGTGAGAGCCACGGCCGAGGGACGAGGGCACATGCCGCAGGGCCACCCCCTGCCATCTCCTGAGACGGGCAGTGAAGACATGGCGCTCATTTCAGCATCCTTCAAACTACACGTACTTTCCACGTTCATTCCCTTCAAATGGATAACACATCTCACAACAGCAACAAAAAATGCATAGTTTCACATAAAGCTGTGATTTGGACATAATTTAAAAACAAAAGGAACACAGGGTCAGTTTTCTTTAAGAGAAAGTCCAAAGGAACTGACTCATATGATATCAGAAGAAATCAGGCCTGTTGGTTAACCCCAACAAATCATATTTAAACTTCTAAATCTCTAGGGGCCCATTTAGCCACTTCAGGACAACAAATATATTGTGGGTACTTCATAAATGTTTTAGGGTTACGTACAAGGATATTTTTGAAGATCGAGCCTATATGGGTTATGAAATAATATGAATGTATTTACTTTGAAAGCGGTTGGATTTTACTTCCTTGGAAACCTTTAGTAAGTTATGTTATTTGTGGCCAGCAACCTCAGTGAGAGTGGCAATGTCCTAATATTGATTTAGGCAGCTTCCAAGTCAAGCCCCAGACTTCTACTTAAGTCAACAAAATTGCACAGCTCACCAACCAAAGGAAGGGCTTCTGCCAAATTCTAGAAGAAAGACAAAGGCAAGGTTTCTCCCATGAACAGCTTAAACTGAGCAAACGTGATAATATGGCAAATATTTGTATTATATTATGGGACCTTTCTATCATTAAATAAATAACCAAAATTCATTAAGCTTCTCTCTTAAAAAGGCCAGACTATATTCACTTGTGTTTTTTCATTTTCTTTCTTTAATTTTAATTGGAGGCTAATTACTTTACAATATTGTAGTGGTTTTTGCCATACATTGACGTGAATCGGCCACGGGTGTACATGTGTCTCCCATTCAGTCAAGTTGAAACCAGTTATCAGCACCAAGTTTCAGTGTTATTATTGATCTATTATCATTCACTCATTCAGATGAATAATCCTTTCCTGTGCTCCTTCTCTAGCCTGGCACTACGGTATGTCCTTATATTACAGGCCGGGTTCCAGGGGCCATTCAAGGCTGTGGATGGGCCCAAGCCCCAAACAAGGAAAAGAGAACAAGGAGTTAGTAGTACCTTTGCTGTTTCTATCTCATTAATTTCTGTTATCTTTGCTATTTCCTTCCTTCAGTATTTTTGTGTTTACTAAGTTGGGTTTTTTTCTAATGTAGAAAATGTGAAGATTTTCAGTCTTTCTTCCTCTCAATCATGTGCATTTAAGACAATAATTTTTCTCTAAGTAAGGTTTAACTGCAGACCACAAGATCCAATATGCTGTATTTTCATTATCTTAAATCCAAAATAGTTTCTCAATTCCACTGGGATTTCTTCTTTGACCCACAGGCTACTTAGGAGTGTGTATTACATAATTCCCAAATGCTTAGGCGTTTTCTAGCATCTTTTTTTTACTGTTTATTTCTAGCTTAATTTCACTATGACCAGAAATATATTCTGTATGATTTCCAATCTTTGAAATTTTTTAAAATTTCATCAAAGTATATTTGATTTACAATGTTGTGTTTAATTTCTCCTGTAAAGTGACTCAGTTATACACATATATATATATATTCTTTTCTTATGTTTTTCCATTATGGTTTATCACAGGATATTGAATAAATTTCCAGTGCTATACACTAGAACCTTGAAATTTCTTGAAACTTATTTTATGGCCCAGTAAGCATGAAGGATGCATACTCAACAACTGCAGTGTTTGTTAAATGAGCTTCTCAAATCTCCTCTATCTTTATTGCTCTTCACATGCTTATTCTATAGAGAGGTATATTAATTTCCCACTACAACTGCAAATTTTTCTTTTTTTCCTGTCAATATTTGATTAGTTGATTTAGACTTACTAGTGAAAATATTATTTCCTAGTCTTTTAGCACCATGAGATTCTCCCTTATCTCTAGTAATGCTTCTTGCCTTACAGATTCTGACGTCTGTTACTAGATGGCCATACCAGTTGCTTTGGGTTAGGGCTGCACAGTTTATCTTCTTTCAGCCTTTTACTTACAACATTTGGTGCCCATATATTTGATATGTACCTCCTGTAAGTAGATAACAGCTCTTATCCAATCTGACAATCTTAGTTTTTTTAATAAAAGCATTTAACAAAGTCTGTTAAAGTGACTGCTACTGTCTAGGTTCAAATTTACATATTTAGTATTTGACCTACATGTTCTAGATTACTTTTTCTGCCTTTCTTGGCATCTCTTAATTTAAAGCACTATTCTCTAATATTTCATATTTCCTTCTTATTATTCTTCTTATTCCTAGCTATATATTCTTTTATTAATTCTTTCAGTAATTTATCCTTTAAATAATCTGGCTTCCTAACTCAGCAGAACCTACTATGAATGAGAGTTATCACTTACCAGAAAATGTAAGGGCCCTAGACCATTTTAATATGTATACACCTTTCAACATAATGAGAGATGCATTTTGGAGCCCATGCCATAGTATTGTCTGGCAGTTAATGTTCATTTAAATTCAACCACATTTTCACTTTGGTCTCTTGCCCTTCATTCCTTCCTGGGTTTCTGTGCTTCTATCTGTGATCATTTCCTTCTGCCTGAAGAAGTCTATTTAGCAGTTTTTAAGTGAGAGTCTACTGGCAACAAATTTCCACAGCTCCTATTTTCTAGAAACATCTCTATTTCAATTTTTTTTTTGTAATAGCTGTACTGAGATATAATTAACATACCCTATAATTCACTTATTTAGAGTATGCAATTCCTTGGCTTATATATTCACAGACTTGTCCATACATTACTACGATCAACTTTAAAACATTTCCATCATCCCAAAAAGAAACCACATTATCCATCATAGTAACTTCTCATTCCCACAAACACACCCGCTCTATACCCAGAAACTATGAATCTACTTCCTATCTCTACAGATTTACCTATTTTAGACATTTCATATAAATGGAATCACACAATAGTCTTTTGTGACTAGCTGCTTCCACACTTAGTACAAAGCTGTCGAATTTCTTCCTTACTACAGCATTTATCAGCACCTCACTCCCTTCGTTGCTAAATAATATTCTATTACACAGATACACCACATTTGATTTATCCATTTATCAGTTGATGGACACTGGGTTGTTTCCTCTTTGAGGCTATTATGAACAATACTACTGTGAATATTTGTGTGCAAGTTTTTATATAGACACATTTCTCTCGGGTGTGTGTCTAGGAGTAGAACTGCTGAGCCACACAGCACCTCTGTGTGTAGTATTTTAGGAAACTGGCAGACTATTTTCCAAAGCAGCTACACCATTTTACGTTCCCACCAGCAATGCATGAGGGCTCCAGTTCCTCCAAAGTTTACCAGCACTTGTTTTCTTCTTGATGATAGCCATCTTAATAAACGTGAGATGGTATTTCATGGTTTCTGTTTGCATTTCCCTCCTGGCGAATGACTGTGAGCATCTTTTTATATGTTTATGGGTCATTTGTATATCTTCTACTGAGAAATGCCTATATAAATTCATGGCCCATTTGTAATTTGAGTTGTCTTTTTTGTTATCAGGTTGTAAGTATCCTTTATATATTATACATACAAGTCCTTTATCGGCTACAAGGTTTGCAAAATATTCTCCCAATTTATGAGTTGCCTTTTCACTTTCTCAATGGTGTCCTTTCAAAAGCTTTCAGTTTTGATCAAGTACAATTAACCTATTTTTTCCTTTTGTTGTTTGTGCTTTTGGTATTATACCACCTTTCCTTTCAAGGATATCTTTGGAGGAAACAGAATTCTAAATTAGCAGTTATTTGCTTGAAGTACAGGCTTCCTTGGAGATATTGCAGGCTATGTTCCAGACTACTGCAATAAAGTGAGTCACATGAATTTTTTGGTTTCTTTTGGGAGGGAAGTTCAAGAGACAGGGGACATACGTACACCTATGCCGATTCATGTTGATGTATGGCAGAAATCAACCCAATATTGTAAAGCAATTATCCTCTAATTAAAAATAAATTAAAAATTAAAAAGTTATACTATATTGCAATCTATTAAGTATGCAAAAGCATTATATCTGAAAAATGCACATTTAAAAAATATTTTATTGCTATTAATAAAAAACATTAACCACCATGTGACGATGCCAGGTTGCCACAAAACTTCAATTAAAAAAAAAATAGCACAGTATCTGCAAAGCACAATAAAACTAAGTATACTTGCACTTGCAAACTATTAACTTCACTGTCTTCTAGCTTACATCATTTCAGATGAAACATCAGATGCTGGTTTTACTGTTTTTCTTTTGAAGATAATCTCTTTTTCTCAGGCTTCATTTAATATTTTCTTTGTCTTTAATTTACAACAGTTTTACTGTGAAGTGCTTATGTGTAGTTTGCCTTGTATTTATCCTGTCTGGAACTTATAGCACTTCTTGAAGTTGTGGCTGATGTCATTTGTTAATTTGAGAAAAATACTGGCCATTATCTCTTCAAATGTTCCTTCTGCCCCATTCTCCTTTTTCACCCATCCGAGGACTCTAACACATATTTTAGACCATGATCCACATGCCTATCATACTCTTTTCTGCATTTTCTGGGTTTTGTATCCATATATCTTAATATCTTCTACTGATCTATACTTCACATCATTAATATTCTCTTCATCTGTGTCTAATCTTTAGTTGAACCACCCACTCTATTAATTTGGGGGGGTTATTTATTGGGAGAAGGCAATGGCAATCAATAAATAAATATTTATTTGGCTGTACTGGGCCTTTGTTGCTTTCTCTAGCTGTGGTTCACAGGCTTCTCACTGCAGTCGCTTCTCTTGTTGCAGAGCACAGACTCTAGGCATGCAGGCTTCGGTAGTTGGGGTACATGGGCCCAGCTGCTCTGAGGGATTCAGAATCCTCCCAGACCAGGAATTGAAACTGCATCCCCTGCAACAGCAGGCAGATTCCCAACCACTGGACCACCAGGGAAGTCCCTATTCTTAACTTCTGTATTTTTCATTCTACAACTTCCATTTGCTTCCATATATATATATATATATGTATGTATGTATGTATGTATGTATGTATATGCACACACACCATTCTTGTTTTGCTTTGTTTAAATTCTCCATCTTGCCTCATTTCTTGAATGTATTTCTCATGTTTTATAGATCACATCTAGTAACTCTAGTATCTAGAACACTTACAGACATTTCTATGGTTCCCCCTTCCCCTTGATCACGTCTCTGGATATACCAGGTACATTTAATAGAATACAATCATTGTTTGTTTATTAAAAAAAAAATAGACTCGAGGTTCTGAGTGATAGCTTCCTCCGGAGAGATCTTCCCTAGCGTATGGTAGCTGTAGGAGTAGATCATAGTAATCCAATTAAGGATTGAACTCACTGAAAACTGGGTTTCAGTCTTGATATGCTTGCTTGATTTCAGTTAACACTTCTATTCTGTTTTTCTCTCACCAGCATTATGAATAATAGCTTTACTTAACTTTTCAGCCTCCTCACAGTCACTTTCTGCTTACCTTCAGAGTCTCTGCACCTGCCACTGATGAACTGGTACATGCATCACAGTAAAAAGAACTAAGAATATCAGACTTAGTGAGTATGACCTCAATAAGTTCCCCTTCTCTCTCGAATCTTGTCCTCCCAAGTCCTGGCTGCCTTTGGAGCTCTCTAGTACCAGGGATGGGGGAGCCTGGTGGGCTTCCGTCTGTGGGATCACACAGAGTCAGACACGACTGAAGTGATTTAGCAGCAGCAGCAGTAACTTCAAACAGATGGGTTTTGGTCCTCTGTCTACATTATATGGTTGCTCTCAGTAGGAGTATTGGTCTGCTACAAGCTAGTTCCTTATAGCCAGATGTATAATTGAGCAAGACCCTATGGAGCCTCCCCTGGACAGCCCCTCCCCAATATCCTCTGCTGTAGCTCCTCCCTGAAGTCCCCAGAAAATAGTATCTCATGCATATTTCGTGACTTTTTCAGATGTTAAAAACCACCACCAAATGAAAGAAATTAACTACCTGATGACCATGAGCACACAGCCCCCAGACCTTCTGGCACCAAGGATTGATGTTAACCACCCTGCTACCTCAGCATCAACCAGAGAACTGTGCACCAGCTGATGACATATTCTGGGACGTCCCTCCCTCACCTGGCCTTTAAAAAAGCTTTGCCAAAATTTTTCAGAAAGTTCAGGATCTTTTGAACATGAGCCATCCATTCTTGCTCAGCCCTGAGATAAACATTTCTCTGCTACAAACTCCAATGTTTCGTTTTGTTTGGCCTCACTGTGTGGTGAGGAGCCTCCCTGGTGGTTCAGTCTGTAAAGAATCTGCCTGAAAGCAGGAGACCTGGGTTTGATCCCTGGGTTCAGAAGATTCCCTGGAGAAGGAAAAGGAAACCCATTCCAGTATTCTTGACTGGGAAATCCCATGGCCAGAGAAACCTGGCGAGCTACAGTTCATGGAGTCACAAGAGTCAGACATGAGTTAGTGACTACACCACCACCACTGTGTGTTGGGCATACGAACTTGTATTGGGTAACACAAGCCCAAACATCCATTTAATAGCTAAAAACATTTACTATTCACTTGACAAGAATTAACATTAATTATTTAATCCTCACACGTGTTAGGAGGAAGGTACTATTATTATTTTCATCTTTTATAATTAATGTAAAACTCAAAAAAAAAAACAAAAACCCTGTAATTGACCAAACAACTTGCCATGATCATCACAATTAGTAGCAACTCAACTCCAACCACTTGGCTCCTGAGACTGTCCTTACCTACAACAGAATATCCAATTCGGAGGAAAGATATATACAGAAGCCCTCTGCAATCCCAACATTCTGTACTGCATCAAAGAAGAGAGGACTGAAGAGGATCAGCCAGATGGACCAGAGCAAAGCCAGGGGAAGGTCATCCTCTAAGCCCAGCTGCTACTGCTGCTACTGCTAAGTCGCTTCAGTCGTGTCCAACTCTGTGCGACCCCATAGACAGCAGCCCACCAGGCTCTCCTGTCCCTGGGATTCTCCAGGCAAGAACACTGGAATGGGTTGCCATTTCCTTCTCCAATGCATGAAAGTGACAAGTGAAAGTGAAGTCGCTCAGTCGTGTCCAACTCTTCACGACCCCATGAACTGAAGCCTACCAGGCTCCTCCGTCCATGGGATTTTCCAGGCAAGAGTACTGGAGTGGGGTGCCATGTAAGCCCAGGGAGGCATTTAAATCTGCACTTCACTACTGCACTGCCTCGAGCTCAGGGATATTCACAGGGCTTGTATAGACCCTCACCTACGCCCACAGCCCACAGGCACAACTCAGCACATGGGCACATGCCCACCTGCACCCACATGCCTACTGGTGCACAGGACAGAGGAAGTCACTGGGTGGGGCGAGCAGACAAAACAGCCTGAATCAGAAACCAGGTCCTGAGAAACGGAGGCCAAGGCGCAAAAAATGCACGTGCGCAGAAGCACCAAGTCCCCAGCGCATGCTCAGTTGTCCCACATAGATGTATTATATGTGAAGGAACTAAGAAAAGAAATATGTTCAAGACTGACCAGCGTGGTTCCCAACACATGGCCTGAAGACCCCCAGGAGGACTCAAGACTATTTCAGGAAGCCACCAGGTCAAAACTACCTTCATATTATTGCCTCTTAACTGACTTTTGCACTGGTAGTGGGAAAAACCACTGGAACTTTAGCAAGAATCAAGACAGAGATGCTAAAGTGTACTAGTCATATTATTATTCACCCTGTGCATTCACTGTAGTAAAACTGTCAGTTGCATAAAAGAATGCTCTTCAGTTCAGTCACTCAGTCGTGTCCAACTCTTTTCAATCCCATGAATCTCGGCACACCAGGCCTCCCTGTCCATCACCAACTCCCGGAGTTCACCCAAACTCATGTCCATTGAGTCGGTGATGCCATCCAGCCATCTCATCCTCGGTTGTCCCCTTCTCCTCCTAACCCCCAATCCCTCCCAGCATCAGAGTCTTTTCCAATGAGTCAACTCTTTGCATGAGGTGGCCAAAATATTGGAGTTTCAGCTTTAGCATCAGTCCTTCCAAAGAACACCCAGAGCTGAGCTCCTTGAGGATGGACTGGTTGGATCTCCTTGCAGTCCAAGGGACTCTCAAGAGTCTTCTCCAATACCACAGTCCAAAAGCATCAATTCTTTAGCGCTCAGCTTTCTTCACAGTCCAACTCTCACATTCATACATGACCACTGGAAAAACCATAGTCTTGACTAGACAGACCTTTGTTGGCAAAGTAATGTCTCTGCTTTTGAATATGCTATCTAGGTTGGTCACAACTTTCCTTCCAAGGAGTAAGTGTCTTTTAATTTCATGGCTGAAATCACCATCAGCAGTGATTTTGGAGCCCAAAAAAATAAAGTCTGACACTGTTTCCACTGTTTCCCCATCTATTTCCCATGAAGTGATGGGACCAGATGCCATGATCTTCATTTTCCGAATGTTGAGCTTTAAGACAACTTTTTCACTCTCCTCTTTCACTTTCATCAAGAAGCTTTTTAGTTCCTCTTCACTTTCTGCCATAAGAATGCCCTTACTGAAGTATTAAAAATTATTGAGTCTACTAATTTTTTAAAAGACACAAAATCAATAGTAAAGGTAAGAATTTCAAAACTGTGTCTACAGAGCATTAAATCCCAAGTGCAGAGCTCTGTGTGACAACATTGTCACCCACCCATGAGACCAGTCCTGGGGCCACCACTCAGCGCTCCCTCCTGGGTTCTAGGTCGTGAGCCGGAACTGGCTAGTTGACCACCTGCTCCTCTGGTCTGCTCGCATCCCTGCCTGGTAGGGCCTACAGAACATGACTTGGAATCACAGGGCCTACTTCCCAGTGACTCCGCCATCCCTAGAACAGTGCTTCTTACGCTGCTGTGTGCACGCTAACCTTCCAGGGAGCTCTGTAAGGAGCTTCCCCCGTGACACCCCTATATTCTAATTCTGAGGGTCTGGGTGAGCACGGATCAGGACAGTCATTTCTACCATCTGCAGGCGATCTGATACAGGGGCTTGGGGCTCCACTCTAAATAAAGGTGCCAACAATACCTAATTCGAGCTCCCCTAGGGGAGGACACACAGCTCAGATTAGGCTGAGGACCAAGAGTAGAAATTGCAAGGGGGCTGGGGCAGGGGCAGCAGTCCCAATCTCTCTGGAACTTTTCCCTCTTCATCCAGTCTCCAGCGCCTCCTTCGCACTGTGCCGTATTTGTGTGAACTATTTCTCATGCTGGCAAAGTATGTCTTGGGGCCCAAGTGTGCAGGGATTAAGCTGACACCCCAGGGAAGGTCTACTGACTGGTATCCTAGGAAAACACACAAACGGGCCAAGAACCCAGCTCCCCCTGGCATGTGTGATATGAGCACCCAGGAGCAGAAGCCACGCCTCAGGGAAGTCCAGCTGGCCGTGACTGTGGACTTCTAGGAAGAGCTTCCAGAACACTAGAGGGTGAGCCGCCTGCTAGCCAGGAAAGCCAGAACGGTGACTAGGGTCACCCCGGAGCGTCCCCAGAAATCAGCCTTGGGGAGACCAGAATATAAGCCTCAGACGCAAGAGGCTGGGCCTCCATGCTGCAGGCTGCCACCACACCAGCAGTGGAACACGCAGCAGGTCGGTCACAGTCACAGCATCTGAGCAGGGAGACAGGACATCAGAGAACAAGCCGCTGCCCTGCTGTGCTCATTTTGCCCACGTGGCATTTTAAGATATGTGTGTTTAGTTGCCAATAGCTAAAAGAAATTTGCATAAAATTCAGATTTCCAGCATCTCTTTACAAATGGGGGATCTGGAAACCCAGGGCCATCCCTTCCAGGCCCAAAGAGGCCAGGCTAAAGCAGGGCCCATCCCTTATTTGGGCAGTGCTATTGAGGGCAGGAGGAAAAGTGGGCAACAGAGGATGAGGTATCTGGGTGGCATCATCGACTCAATGGACATGAGTTTGCGCAAACTCCAGGAGACAGTGAAGGTCAGGGAAGCCTGGCTGCAGTCCGTGGGGTCGCAAAGAGTCGGACGCAACACCACCTGCCCACCTGGCTTGTTTCCATTACTCACCTGGACCCGGGCTCAGGTGACTCAAAGGTCCTTTGTCCTCAAAACACTCTAGGGTTTAATGTCCAATTTCTTCATTTACTTTCAACCGTACATAGCACCAACATTCTTCTCAATAACCAGAGGATTTAAAAATCAGCAGCGTGAAATCAGCAGGGTATTTTGCTCCATTCCCTTAGTAACTCATTAACAAGGTAACCAGACAGCCCTAGTTTAGTGAACAGCTGAAACCCCTCAACCAAACACTCTGCTTTTTAGGAGCTCACTGATGTTTGTGCAATCTTTAAGATCCTTAGTGGGCTTCCCTGGTGGCTCAGATGGTAAAGAATCTGTTTGCATGCAGGAGACCCAGGTTCAGTCCCTGGGTTGGGAAGATTCCCTGGAGGAGGGCATGGCAACCCACTCCAGTATTCTTGTCTGGAGAATCTGCATAGACAGAGGAGCCTGGCGGGCTACAGTCCTTGGGGTTGCGAAGACTCGGACACAACTGAACAACTAAGCATATAAGATCCTCAGCAACCCAGGTACCCAAGTCAGCATCCACTGCCCCACTGCCTGTTGCCATAGCAAATAGAAGGCCCCATCGAGATGCCTGATTCCCTGGTTAGGAGAGCCCTGCTCAGCAGTGATGCCTCTCCACACCTGGCATGACAAGGCACAGAGCTGCTGAGAGGGATAATTAAATACTGGTCCCTGTACTTTTAGCCACAACTTTCTAAATCCAATTTAAAAATCCACAGGCATCCATGTTTTTCTAAATTACAACTTGTCCATTTTTAATTGAAAAAAAAAAAAAAGTAAAACCACTGCCCTTGCTTTAGCAGAAGACCACACATCTCTCAGACAGATCTCTCCTGGGGCTCCCAGGCATTGAAGGATGACCTCCCAAAGAGCCACATGCCAGGGACAGCAAAGGCAAGGAACTTCCATTTGTGATGCCACATGCTCCAAATAAGTATTTCCTGAAAAACCTCCTATATTGTCATCTTTAATTGATGTTCGATAAGTATTTGAAAATTGAAAGTTGTCAGCTCTTCTGAAATTATTCCCATTATACCCTGCAGGTAGGAGCAGGGCTATCACAGAAACTAGGTCTGGAATCTTCAGAGACCCCACTCATCAGGCAGGAAATGCATTTCTGGAACCAAAAACAGAATTTAGCAGAAGATAACTGACCCTAGGTATATTCTGAGCTCATTTGAAAGCCCAGAGAATCAGACCTTCAATATAAAAATGTTACAATCTAAGATGGTCGATGATCAAGTTTGGGAATCAATGAAAATTTTAAACATAGCATATGATCTGCTGAGTGAAAATCCGCTGTGAAATTGTGAATTTAGAGACTACTGCCTATGAGGTTCAGACCAATCATCAGTCATCTTCAGGGGTCTAGAGATATTTCACAGCTAAAAAGCACACTCCAATGCTGGCTTTTTTAAAAAGTCAAAATAAAAATTTTTCAGGTCCCCGAGGCGGTTGCAGCAGCTTCCACCACAAGCAGTGGCACATCTGTGACAGGACTTGGCTGGGGTCCCCTTCCGCTTGGGCACTCCAGGTAAAAGGATGCAGGTGTTTCTTGGAAAACTGTTCGCATCTGCCATTTGCATGGAGGCGCACTCCTGAGTACGACTGCCTGCTTCTTTTTGCAATTCACCTACATGTGGAGTTGCTTGGGGCCACCACGCGGTTCAGTCAGGCAGAAAGGGATTGCTCCCAGATGTTCGCGAGAAACGCCCTGGCCGGGCTGACACAGCAGCCCCAATGTGTCCGAACACACCCCGCTTCCTTTAATGAGGCTGCCACTAACCAGGCGCTGTTCTTGCAGCGAGAGGCCCAGACCATCATCACGTGCACAGACACACCTGCTTCTCACACACCCTCATGCGCCTTCATGAAGGGGAATGACCAAATGGGCAGGAACCGTTCACACTCTCCCTGCACTGACCCTTTAGAGCCAGCTAGCAACGGAGGTGGGCAAGGGGCACTCACGTTTCTGCCCATCTGGCGGCTGGGAATAATGATGTGCGCAGTGACTTTCCCGTGGAGCACGTGGGGCACTCCCACCCCCACCCTACCCCCACTCTGAGGCAGCCATCTCTGATTCTTCCTGAGGAGGAAACAGCTCAAGCAAAGGTGACAAAGAGCTCAAAGCTGAGAAATGCTGCACAAGTCTAGAATCTGGGCGTGAGGATTCCAAGGTCAGAGCTTTATCTGCTGGGTGACTCCCATGTGTACCACAGCCCAGATCGGGTCCCACAGCTCACAGCTGCTCCCAAGGCCAACGGGGGTATGGACAGGCCACAGCTACAGAAAGACAAGGGCAGGCAGCTAGGCGTGTTGAACGGGCTGAAGGTGGCCCTGGAGTGCTTCAGAAAGCCTCTCCCCAGCTGCCCGGCCCCTTATGGGATTGATTAAATTAGCCCCGAGGCTCTGAGCCAGAGAGGCAGCCAGGACAATTCCCCCTCTCCCCAACCCTGCCACATTCAATGGAGAATTCTAGCAAAACCTAAACCACCTTATCAGTTCCAGTCCTCAGGGTAGGTCAGAAAGTGGGTTCCTGGAACAGAGATCCTGACCTGCGAGCGGCCTGCAGCGCTTTCACCAAGCTTCACATCCTCAGGATTCAGACTGAGATATTCTGGTCTCTGCACCAGGATTTAACAGCCATGAAATCCTCGGCCAGAAACAGCCTTCATCTACCTCTTTAATAGCTGAGGACTCCAACTTCTGGAAAGGAGACAATACCTTTATATGTGTGCACGCTCAGTTTCTGCGTCGTGTCTGACTCTTGTGACCCTACAGACTGTAGCCCGCCAGGCTCCTCTGTCCATGGGATTCTCCAGACAAGAATACTGGAGTGGGTTGTCATCTCCCCCTCCAAGGGACCTTTCGGACCCAGGGATAGAACCCGTGTTTCTCTTGTATCTCCTTCATTGGCAGGTGGATTCTTTACCACCTGGGAAGTCCTTTATACTAGTAGAGAATTCTTGAATTCCCTGTTTTTTAAGTTACTGAACAGCTGGTTTAGGCGAGACATGGTGTTAACTGTTGTTTAAAGTGTGACTCCTGTCTCTAAAAGTCATCTGAATATTGTCCCTCCGAGAACAAAGGTGGGCCATTAACACTGACCACTGAAAGTCTGCTCGTGGCAGTGTCGATTTCTGGGCTTTTCTTTTTCCCATCTATTTTCCTAATGAATAAGTATCATTAAAATGTAATCAGTTAAAAAAAAATATTTCTTTTAGTATACTCAGGGTGGTCTAAAAGGTGCTTCCTAGCCTTTAAAGTCAGAGAAGGTGATGGCACCCCACTCCAGTACTCTTGCCCGGAAAATCCCATGGACAGAGGAGCCCAGTAGGCTGCAGTCCATGGGGTCGTGACTGAGCGACTTCCCTTTCACTTTTCACTTTCATGCATTGGAGAAGGAAATGGCAACTCACTCCAGTGTTCTTGCCTGGAGAATCCCAGGGATGGGGGAGCCTGGTGGGCTGCCGTCTATGGGGTCACACGGAGTCGGACACGACTGAAGTGACTTAGCAGCAATAGCAACAGCAGCCTTTAAAGTAGATGGGAATCACCTGCAGATCTTATGAAATGCAGATTCTGACTCAGTCAATGGAGCAGGCTGGGATTCTGCATTTCTGAGGAGGGCCCATAATCGTGGGCATAGTCAAAGCTATAATTTTCCCAGTAGTCAAATACGGATGTGAGATTTGGACCATAAAGAAGTCTAAGCACTGAAGGAACTGATGCTTTTGAACTGTGGTGCTGGAGAAGACTCTTGAGAGTCCATTGAGCTGCAAGCAAATCAAACCAGTAAATCCTGAAGGAAATCAACCCTGAATATTCATTGAAAGGACTGATACTGATACTGAAGCTCCAGTATTTCAGCCACCTGATGCAAAGAGATGACTCGTTGGAAAATACTCTGATGCTGAGAAAGACAAAAGGCAAAAGGAGAAGAGGGTGGCAGGGGATGAGATGGTTAGACAGCATCACCAAGTCAATGGACATGAACTTGAACAAACTACAGGGGATAGTAGAGAACAGGGAAGCCTGGTATGCTCTAGTCCACAGGGTCACAAAGAGTTGGACACAACTTAGCAAGTGAACAACAATGATACAAGGAGGGCCCAGTGATGCTAGTGTTGCCAGGAGAGGACCACAGGCAATGGGGGAGGGGTGACCAGGGCAGTGAGCATACACTTGCTGGAGAGGGGGAATCAGGTAAGGCTTCATGAATGAAGTGACCCCTGACTCTGGCCAGGAATATGGATGTGATTTCAAAAGGCACTCGTGAAGAATGGAGGGATGTGTAGGGACAAAGTCTCAGAAGTCAAAAAGAAAGAGGAGAAAAGTACATGCCGCACTTGCAGTGTGCTAAGGCATCCAGTCTATTAGGTAAGGCATGTTCCTAGACATAAGCATGTATCAACCATCTGGGGGCTTCCTAAAACACAGAACAGGGGCTGCACCCCCCAAGGTTCCAGGATCAGCAAGAGGAGGGATTTGTGCTTCTAACAAATACCCAGGTGATACTGAAGCTGCTGCCCAGGGACCATACTTTGAGAACTGCTCCAATGGGGTTTGTCAGACAAAGGATGTCCCACCCCCATCCCCACTATATTCCAGGAAGGACAACTGGGTTGTCCAAAAGAGGTGGAGTGTTCACATCTGGAAATGGCCAGGACAGCTCGTGGTAGAGCGTGCCAGTGCAGGAATGGTTATAAGCCCGAAAGGGTAGTATCGTACATTCCTCTGGGTGGCTCTTCTATGGTTTGAGTCCATCCCCTCCAATTAAGTGAGAGCTACATGGAATCCTTTCAGTCTGTCAACAGCGTGGAGAAGGATTTCAGTTGACAGACGCCCATACCTGCAGGCAGCAGCTCAAGTGTTCTAAGACCAAGTCAGCCAGTGGCTGTGATGGGCCTCACGGCCATCTCCTCCAAGACTGACAGTCCTCAGTTCCTCCTCGGACCCTGAGAAAGTCTAGAAAAGTCAGACCTCAAAGGGGAGACAGTGAGCTTCTGGGGCTGAGTCTGAGATAAACCTGGGGGCACTGACGACTCCACCGATGTCAGGGAACCAAGGGCTGGTCAGTGCAGACTGGGTCAGGCAGAGGCTGCCATCGGCCAGGGACGAAGTGGGGGACAGATACACCAAGAGGATGACAAACCTCTGCCTTCAAGATGCTCCCAGGCAACGGCTGAGTGACGCACAAACAAGTAAAAAGAGCAGAGCATGAACCCAGGGAGTGGAGACTGACTCAAACCAGGGGTGCTCCTGTTGGCTGGGCTTTCAAACCACAGTGCAGAGCTGGCGGTGCTGCAAAGGCATTATGATGTCGAGGTCCAGCCCAGATCAATGAAGTCAGGATCTCCAGGAGCTGGGGCCCAGGCAGAGGGACACTGAAGGCCTAAGCCCTTCCAGACTTAAACCTGATCCCTTACTCCACGGGCCAAGAGTTGGAGCCAGCCCTCGCTGTGAAAGACAGGGAACCTTCCCTCTTGCCTGACCTGCAGCAACAAAGAAACTAGGAACTGCCCAAGCTATGATGGGAGCAGTGGTCCAGGGCTGCAGAAACACACATCTTTCGAGTGTTCTGCCCCTCCAGTTAGCTTAAATAGAGAAAGAGAGAGAC
The DNA here is from genome assembly GCA_006408675.1 of Madoqua kirkii. NCBI lineage: Eukaryota > Metazoa > Chordata > Mammalia > Artiodactyla > Bovidae > Madoqua > Madoqua kirkii. The sequence continues at coordinate 46,045 of SJYC01110177.1, forward strand.
AGAGGTAGCCTCTGCGAGCCGTCAGAGATGCCGCTGCCCCAAACACAAGGTCAAGTTAAAGTCTTAAACCACACCCTTTGGCAGGCAGGGGTGCTGGCCTGTAGCAGCTTATTCCCTGACACACACACACATCCTTTCACCCCAAGCTGTGCAGCAGCCTATGAGGGTCATGGTCCTTCCCCACCACTGTCATCACTCCCCCAGCTGCCAGCAGAAAAACTGCAGTCTATATAATCACTGTGGATGGTAACCGCAGCCACGAAATTAAAAGACACTTGCTCCTTGGAAGAAAAGCTGTGACCAACCTAGACATGTATTTAAAAGCAGAGACATTACTTTGCCGACAAAGGTCAAAGCTATGGTTTTTCCAGTAGTCATGTATGGATGTGAGAGTTGGGCCATAAAGAAGGCTAAATGCCAAAGAATTAATGCCTTTGAACTGTGGTGTTGGGGAAGACTCAATCTTCCAATCAACTGTGGAACACCAGTCAGTCTTAAAGGAAATCAATCCTGAATACGCATTAGAAGGACTGATGCTGAAGTTGAAGCTCCAATACTATGGCCTCCTGATGCGAAGAGCTGACTCATTAGAAACAACTGTGATGCTGAAAAATTATAGACGGCAGGAGGAGAAGGGGATGACAGAGGATGAGATGGCTGGATGGCATCACCGACTCAATGGACATGAGTTTGAGCAAGCTCCAGGAGATGGTGAAGGACAGGGAAGCCTGGAGTGCTGCAGTCCATGAGTCACAAAGAGTCAGACATGACTTAGCGACTGAACAACAGAGAGCCAGCCCCTGTATGAGCCAATCTTCAGGAGCAAACAGGGCAGTTCAGAGGAATGGGGTGCCCTCCCTCCTCACAGAGGCCCTGGGACCACAGGTGCTGCAGGGAAGGGGGCCAAGGAAGCCAGTTATCCATGAGTTTCCTGCTCAGCTCCAGATTCACCCTTCAATACATGTTCTGCAATAATGAAAGCAATCCCTTCAAGCATTTCTCCTTTATAGCAGCACAGTAAGCTTTGTCAACAGAAGGTGCTGGAGGGACGCTGCAGGAGGAAGGGGATGCAGGGGGACAGAGTTGATGGTATGGGATGAGGACATCCAGGGGGGCTCAGCATCCCCACCCAGCAGGTGCTGTCTCCTGCAACCTCACAGACCCTGCAGAGCTCTCCCAGGACAGACATCAGGCCCTCCGGGCCTCCCGTGCATGCTGGCATCCTCTTTCCCTCTGCTCCCTCATTACCTCCTCCAGCCTCATCCCCTGTGGTCCTCCTGACTGTGTGGCCTTCCAGGCAGACTCCTGTGCTCCAGCCTCCCACACTGAGTATCCCCCACCCACAGCACACCCACAACAGCAGCTCGCCTACCCTTCCTGAACCCTGGAGGCCTGCTTCCCATTTGCTCAGGGACTGAGGACCAGTGAAACCAGCAAATTTCTCTGCCATTCATTGTGGTCAACTATACCCTCTCCAAAAGGTCTGAACCCCTTCCAAGTCTGTCCTTCCTTGCCTGCTCTCCCTCAGCCCTGGGGTATGTACTACAAGGAATTTTCATTCATCCTGTGGCTACTCTTTCCTCAGAGTTTAATAATTCTTTGTAGTAAACGTCCCCTGTTTTAATCACTGTGTTTTCTCCGTCCTACCTGGATGCAGACCACTACAACAGGAAAATCTGCCCTGATATGCACCCGCCCCTGAAGCCATACTGTGATAGAAGGAAGCACCAGGCCAGCAAATGCCACATCCATCATCTGCTGACATCGATATGCTCAGAGGGACAAGCAGTACCTATAGAGAGACTAACTTCTAATGCAGTTTGTGACAATCAGTCCTGTTTCTTTGTCAGCTGAGTACATATAGAAACCAAGAAGAGTAGCTCAAACCCTCCTCTTACAGATTCTTAAATTATCTGCCAGTTCAAGGCTTCCTCGGTGGCTCAGTGGTGAAGAATCTCCCTGCCAACACAGGAGACACAGGTTCGATCCCTGATCCGAGAAGATCCCACATGTCACGCAGCGACTAAGTCCATGCACAACCAACAGTTGAGCCTGTGCCCAGGAACCGCAACTGTTGAATCCTGCACGCCCTAAAGTCTGTGCTCCTCAACAACAGACGCCACCACAATGAGAAGCCCTTGAACTGCAACTACAGAGGAGCCCTCACACCAACAAAGACTCAGCACAGCCAAGAATTTTAAAATAAGTACAATTTTTTTTTAAAATTACCCTCCAATTCAACGTTTTTGGATGCTTACTGACAGCATTTCATAGCCTTTTTCTACCTCATACCAGCAGAGACAATTGTACCTTATTGTTAATAATTTTTCACCCTCTTATGAAAGAACATAGGAAAAAATTAGATATACACCTCTTTGGAGGAAATCAGAAGCAGCAGAGTCTTATAAAGAAATTAGTACTCAAAAATATTTGTGATCTGATGTTATCAGTACTGAAAGGGCAGGGGAGGGGCTTGGAAGGGGCTGGGACAGAGCAGAGAATTCTCCTCTCGAGGGTAAGGGTTGGCTCAGGCCAGCTCTGGCGTCTGCCTGCCCAGCAGACGGTCATTTTCAGTGACTAGCTTGCCTCCCCATCTGAAGCCAACTCACATAGCACTGGAGGCAACAGCCACCCTTGCCTGGGCTGGATCCCTGCTGGATAAACTGCCCCTCTCCACGCTGGACCACAAGCCCCAGTAGGACACAGGTCCCTGCCACCAGCCTGGGCTCACCAGCAAGGGCCTCATCCAGTTCAGGAAAAGCCCTTCCTCAGAGGTTCTCTTCAAGTTCCAACTTAATTGTAGGGAGTCTGTTCTGTAATTGTCAGTGTTATGGCTTAGCTGGTTTCCCTCCAGCAGCGCATAATAATAAATCGTTACATTTATAGAGCACTTTATAGCGCTTGAAATACTTTCACAAACATCATTTCCTTCTGGTGAAAGAAATCTCCTGCTACTTGGGATGTACTTTTCTCCCAGATGCTTTGTTTTCACTTCTTTAGAAGCTTCTGTGTAATTCACTCCATGATGTAAAACCACAACAATGTGAAGGGCCACCTCCAAAGCACCAGCAGAAAACCTGTGACTTTTTAAAAGTGAATACACTTGGTTACTTTGCACTTCCGCTGGTTAGCTTCCAGTCAGATCTAACTCGATGGGTGGCCAGATCACACTGCAGGATTCCCCACCTGGTGGATGGAGAGAACCAGTGCTCTTGTGCCCAGGACAGCTTCAGAAACACCCAGGGTGGTCCTGAAGCAAACCCAGCCCCACAGACTCCTGGTAGACATGACTAATCAATGACCATCTTCATTCTTCTGAGACTTGACCTTGACTGCACCCCCAGGCAGGCATTATCAATTGATGTCACTTGATAGAAACAAGAGAAAGCTATTTGCTCTTCCTCAGCCCCAGGCTGCTCGAGGCAGGCCAGTAGTGCCCCAGTTAAATGTCTGTTAAGTTAACACTGCTTGTTGGAGAAGACTCTTGAGAGTCCCTTGGACTGCAAGGAGATCCAACCAGTCCATTCTGAAGGAGATCAGCCCTGGGATTTCTTTGGAAGGAATGATGCTAAAGCTGAAACTCCAGTACTTTGGCCACCTCATGCGAAGAGTTGACTCACTGGAAAAGACTCTGATGCTGGGAAGGATTGGGGGCAGGAGGAGAAGGGGAGGACCGAGGATGAGATGGCTGGATGGCATCACTGACTCGATGACCATGAGTCTGAGTGAACTCCGGGAGATGGTGATGGACAGGGAGGCCTGGTGTGCTGCAATTCATGGGGTCATGAAGAGTCGGACACGACTGAGTGACTGAACTGAACTGAAGTTATTTTCTGGGATGCTCTCTCCTTTGGGATGTGGCTCCTGAGTTCATAACTTTGCTGGGAAACTGCTCACCCTTGGACAAGAGTACCATGCCAGCTGGCCTCATCCCTTCTTCATCCCTTTATGGCTAAAACTCAACCTATCCACTCTCTCTCTGTCTCCCAAACATGACCATATCTCCAATACCTTCTTCATCATTGCAAGGGAATACTTTTTAAAGATGTCAGTCTTCAACACACAATGACTGACATCTCTCTAGAATCTTTTCATGTCTTCAGCACAATGGCTACACATATTTATGACATGATGTTGGGGGAAGGGGTGGTGCTTGTAGGTGGGAAGAACCATCTAGGCTGAGGACAAGCGGGGAGACAGCAGCAAACATCACTGGCTTTGCCCACAGGCAGACTGCAGATAAGCAGTATGGGGAAGACAGGAGAGAGACTATACCCCCACATTCTCTTGCAGGCTGCACAGACACCCCAAAGGTTTCAGAGGGGAGGGACATGGCGGGTGATGGGCTCCAGGAATCCCTGGTAGTTCCACAGATAACAGACTAGGAAGGAAGCTATCAAAATGCTTTTATTTATTCATTTTATTTACTCATTTATTTATTTTAGGCTGTGCTGTGCAAAGAGTTGACTCATTGGAAAAGACTCTGATGCTGGGAGGGATTGGGGGCAGGAGGAGAAGGGGACAACAGAGGATGAGATGGCTGGATGGCATCACTGACTCGATGGACGTGAGTCTGAGTGAACTCCAGGAGTTGGTAATGGACAGGGAGGCCTGGCGTGCTGTGATACTGAACTGAACTGAAGTTATTTTCTGGGATGCTCTCTCCTTTGGGATGTGGCTCCTGAGTTCATAACTTTGCTGGGAAACTGCTCACCCTTGGACAAGAGTACCATGCCAGCTGGCCTCATCCCTTCTTCATCCCTTTATGGCTAAAACTCAACCTATCCACTCTCTCTCTGTCTCCCAAACATGACCATATCTCCAATACCTTCTTCATCATTGCAAGGGAATACTTTTTAAAGATGTCAGTCTTCAACACACAATGACTGACATCTCTCTAGAATCTTTTCATGTCTTCAGCACAATGGCTACACATATTTATGACATGATGTTGGGGGAAGGGGTGGTGCTTGTAGGTGGGAAGAACCATCTAGGCTGAGGACAAGCGGGGAGACAGCAGCAAACATCACTGGCTTTGCCCACAGGCAGACTGCAGATAAGCAGTATGGGGAAGACAGGAGAGAGACTATACCCCCACATTCTCTTGCAGGCTGCACAGACACCCCAAAGGTTTCAGAGGGGAGGGACATGGCGGGTGATGGGCTCCAGGAATCCCTGGTAGTTCCACAGATAACAGACTAGGAAGGAAGCTATCAAAATGCTTTTATTTATTCATTTTATTTACTCATTTATTTATTTTAGGCTGTGCTGTGCAAAGAGTTGACTCATTGGAAAAGACTCTGATGCTGGGAGGGATTGGGGGCAGGAGGAGAAGGGGACAACAGAGGATGAGATGGCTGGATGGCATCACTGACTCGATGGACGTGAGTCTGAGTGAACTCCAGGAGTTGGTAATGGACAGGGAGGCCTGGCGTGCTGTGATTCATGGGGTCGCAAAGAGTCAGACAAGACTGAGCAACTGAACTGAACTGTGCGGTAGCAAGATCTTACTTTCCCATCCAGGGATTGAACCTGTGCTCCCGGCACCAGGAACACAGAGTCTTAACCCCTGGACTGACAAGAAAGTCTTCAAAATGCTTTTATGTAGGAGTCCTGAGGCCTGAAATTGGCAGGGGTAGGTGGGTGCACAAGAGGGGGCCATGGCCTCCAGGTCAGCCCACTCTTTCTCTGACCTACTCCCTAGGCAATCCCGGCCCAGCCCTGGCTTTGAAGCCCACCATCCCCTGCTGGTTCCCTTCTGTGGAGTCCCAGTTTAAACTCCTAACTTGCAAATTCGTTGCCTGCTTGACTTCTGCACCTGGTTATCAACTGACAGTCCCAACTCAACCTGATTTCTGGAGAAGGCGATGGCACCCCACTCCAGTACTCTTGCCTGGAAAATCCCATGGACAGAGGAGCCTGGTAGGCTGCAGTCTATGCGGTTCAGACACAACTGAGTGACTTCACTTTCACTTTTCACTTTCATGCATTGGAGAAGGAAATGGCAACCCACTCCAGTGTTCTTGCCTGGAGAATCCCAGGGAGGGGGGAGCCTGGTGGGCTGCCCTCTAAGGGGTTGCAGAGTTAGACACGACTGAAGTGACTTAGCAGCAGCAGCACCTAATCTCATCTTCCTGGCAAATCTGCTCCCACAGTCCTCCCCTCTCATGAAAAGGCAAATGTGAGGTTCCATAGGCGTCCGTCATAGCTCAGTTGGTAAAGAATCCACCTGCAATGCAGGAGACAGCAGTTTGATTTCTGGATCGGGAAGATCTGCTGGAGGAGAAATAGGCTACCCATTCCAGTAGTCTTTGATTTCCCTTGTGGCTCAGCTGGTAAAGAATCTGCCTGCAATGTGGGAGACGTGGGTTTGCTCACTGGGTTGGGATGCCCTGGAGAAGGGAAAAGCTACCCACTCCAGTATTTTGGCCTGGATAATTCTGTGGACTATACAGTCCATGGGGTTGCAAACAGTTGGACATGACTGAGCAACTTTCACTTTCTGACTTTCCACCCACTCTGGCCAAGACCTCAAGTCACCTTTGACCCCTCTGTTCCTTCCACATCCTACTCAATCTGTCGGGAAAGCACTGGCTCTGGTGTCATAATATATTTAGAATCTATAGGCTTCTCCCACCATCCTTCTCTAAATGGCTCCCAGCCTCCCCCTCCTCTCACCCTATACACTTGCTCCACTCAGCAGCTCAAAGGGATCCTTTGTTCCATGTCAGATTATGACACTCAGCTGCTCAAACCAACCCCGCCCCCTGCAGTGGCCACCATTATAAAGCCCTGCAATGACCTCCAAGGCCCTCCGTGAACTGCCTCTCACCTGCCTGCCTGCCCCTCTCCCACCTTTCTTGCCCTCACTCACTGCACCCCAGCCCCTCTGGAGTCCTGGTTGTTTCTAAGACAGCCCAAGCACACTGCTGCCTCAGGGCCTTTGCACTTGCTGCTCTCTCTGTCTGGAACACATCACCTGAGACAGCCACATAGTTTATGCCTCCCTTCTGGTAGAGCTCTGCTCCAGATCATCTTTTCAGAGTCCCTCCTTCACGCCACCGTCACTCTCCAATCCCTTGCCTTCTTCTTACCCTTCACCACGTGGCATACATTTGTCTCCCCACCAGGCTGGTGGTTCCATAAGGTCAGGAACTTTGTAGAATGTGGGATTTTGACAACTGAGCAGATAGAGTAGAAGCTGCTAAGATGACAGACGGAGAAGCTGGAGCACCAAGTCTGCAGGGGTTTGAAGAGAACAGAAGGGATCACGGAAGAAAGCAGGGATCAGCAAACAACAGCCTGCAGGCCTGATCCAGCCAGTCACCCATGTCCATAAACAAAGGTTTGGATTTTTTTTAAGTCTCTGCAGATGTTATTTTATTTTCTAATTTCTTTTTTCCCATCCCATGCAGCATATGGGATCTTAGTTTCTCAACCAGGAATCAAAACCACAACCCCTGCATTGGAAGAAGAGTCTTAACCACTGGACCACCAGGAAGTTCCCCCAAAATAAAGGTTTATTCAAACGTAGACATACCTATTTGGTTAAATACTGCCCATGCTGTGAGCAGCAGTAGAAGAATTCAGTAGCTGCAACATAGAGAGTATGGCCCCTAAAGCATAAACTACTATCTGGTTCTTTAAAGAAAACACTTGCTGACCTCTTGCACAAAGCAGTATCTTTCAAACTATAAACTCATAGACAACCTCCCTAAGAACACTTCCACAAACTCTCCAGGCAGCCCAGATCCCAACTTGAGAAACACATTTAGAGAGAATACAGCAGTGGTGATAGAGAAGGAGGAAGAGAAGATGGACTTGGATTCAGTCCCCAGCCCTGCCATTCAGTAGCTGTGTGACCTTACATAAATAGCTTAACTTCTCTGAAGCTCTTCTTCCTTATTAAGAAAATAAGAACTGCTGCTAAGTCACTTCAGTTGTGTTCGACTCTTTGGGACCCCATGGACTGTAGCCCACCAGGCTCCTCTGTCCATGGGATTCTCTAGGCAAGAATACTGGAGTGCGTTGCCATGCCCTTCTCCAGGGTATCTTCCCGACCCAGGGATCACACCTACGTCTCTTATGTCTCCTGCATTGCAGGCAGGTTCTTTACTACTAGCACCACCTGGGAAGCCCAAAATAAGAGCTACTTATCTTGCAGAAGTAGGTAAGTATCTTGCAGAACCATTGTGAGGAGTCAACATTCTGTAGGTAAAGCATCTAGCCGTGGCTAGCGCACAACACACCTACATGACTAACCATTTTTTTAGCATTTACCCTATTCCAAGCACAATCTAGATGCTACATATGTAGCAACGTCTAATCCTCACAAAATTTGCATTGCGCTGTACCAGCACCCAATGGATTTTACTTACCTTTGATAAACACAATTAAAAATTTTTTTTGTAAATAAAGCTGATGCAGTCTGTGGTTTCAGCACTGCTGTGGGAAAAGTCAGGCTCTGGGGAACCTAGGAAAGACCTGAGCTGCCTTGGGGAGGACAGCGTAGATCCCAGGGACACTCGAGACCTCTGTCGGTCTCCTCGGCTGCTTCCCAAATTAGCAGGAAAATCTCCCAATTCAAAGAAACCTCGTGACACGCTTTGCAGAGATACCATGCAAAGCAACAGATTCTGTGCCTATTTTTGGCTGGTGCAGATAACTGGTCGTTGCAGACTCTTGAATCAGTGGATTAAAATGCCAGACTCAGCGCACAGAAACGGGTGGGTGTGGTGAAGGAACTCAGCTGGCCACCTGCTCCCGCTAAGTCTGTTTCCTAAACCACTGACATTCTTTTGACTTTTGCACAAACCAAACAAGCCAGTATTATTTTCTCAAGAAGTAGAGCAGTTTAAACTATCTTATTAGTGTGAAATCTGTGGAGAAAATTCTATACCACTGAAACACACTGTTAAATTGGAGAAAAGAAGTTTCATTTCCCACTTGACATAGGAGACGAGGCAGTAATTAAGACCCAAAAGCAAGGTCCTTTATGATCACTTTTTCAGGAGTAAATAAGGCATTATGTCCTATTTGGTTAGACTGAAAACAAGCAAAAGTTAAAGGAAAACCCTGATTTAGAGATCAACCTAACTATGATACTGGTGTGCATATTTGAAACTTTGTTTCTAGAAACTCAAGTGTTTCTGGCTTCTTTCCTTGATTTTTCTCAATACGAAGATGGGACCAGGCTGAAAACTTTAGTTCTTACAAAGGACATTTTTTATTTCAACTTGACTACCACGCTCACAAAAGATGGATGGGCTGGGCTTCCCAGTGGTCCCACCCTGCAGATTAAATCCACAGGGAAGGGGCAACTGCCCCAGCTTCCAGAAATCAGAGGTGTTAAACCAAGTCAAGTTTTACTTCCCTGTCTTAGTCAGCTCCAGCTGCTATAACAAGATGCTACATATGTAGCAACGTCTAATCCTCACAAAATTTGCATTGCGCTGTACCAGCACCCAATGGATTTTACTTACCTTTGATAAACACAATTAAAAATTTTTTTTGTAAATAAAGCTGATGCAGTCTGTGGTTTCAGCACTGCTGTGGGAAAAGTCAGGCTCTGGGGAACCTAGGAAAGACCTGAGCTGCCTTGGGGAGGACAGCGTAGATCCCAGGGACACTCGAGACCTCTGTCGGTCTCCTCGGCTGCTTCCCAAATTAGCAGGAAAATCTCCCAATTCAAAGAAACCTCGTGACACGCTTTGCAGAGATACCATGCAAAGCAACAGATTCTGTGCCTATTTTTGGCTGGTGCAGATAACTGGTCGTTGCAGACTCTTGAATCAGTGGATTAAAATGCCAGACTCAGCGCACAGAAACGGGTGGGTGTGGTGAAGGAACTCAGCTGGCCACCTGCTCCCGCTAAGTCTGTTTCCTAAACCACTGACATTCTTTTGACTTTTGCACAAACCAAACAAGCCAGTATTATTTTCTCAAGAAGTAGAGCAGTTTAAACTATCTTATTAGTGTGAAATCTGTGGAGAAAATTCTATACCACTGAAACACACTGTTAAATTGGAGAAAAGAAGTTTCATTTCCCACTTGACATAGGAGACGAGGCAGTAATTAAGACCCAAAAGCAAGGTCCTTTATGATCACTTTTTCAGGAGTAAATAAGGCATTATGTCCTATTTGGTTAGACTGAAAACAAGCAAAAGTTAAAGGAAAACCCTGATTTAGAGATCAACCTAACTATGATACTGGTGTGCATATTTGAAACTTTGTTTCTAGAAACTCAAGTGTTTCTGGCTTCTTTCCTTGATTTTTCTCAATACGAAGATGGGACCAGGCTGAAAACTTTAGTTCTTACAAAGGACATTTTTTATTTCAACTTGACTACCACGCTCACAAAAGATGGAGGGCTGGGCTTCCCAGTGGTCCCACCCTGCAGATTAAATCCACAGGGAAGGGGCAACTGCCCCAGCTTCCAGAAATCAGAGGTGTTAAACCAAGTCAAGTTTTACTTCCCTGTCTTAGTCAGCTCCAGCTGCTATAACAAAACACTGTACACTTGATGACTTAAACACCAGAAATGTGTTTCTCACAGAGGCTGGGAAGTCCACGATTAATAAGCCCACAGATTCAGTTCTTGGTGAGGGCCCTTGTCCTGACTTGTAAATAGACACCTTGTGAGCCCCATGGGCTTCCCTTGGAGTGTAGTATGGAGAGAACCAGTTCCCTTGGCCTCTCTTCTTATAAGGACTTTTTAGCTAAATATAAGGGCACTTACACTTTAGGGAAATAAAAGGGCACTTAAATATATATACCACCATCAAGAGCACACACCCCCATGTCCTCATCTAAGCCTATTACTTTGCAGAAGTCCCCCCCTCCACGTACCATTACATTCGAGGTTGGGGGCTTCAATACAGGAATTGGGGAAGGGGGACAAAAAGCATTCAGTCCATAACATTCCCTGAATAAAATTTTTCACATCTTTTCATTCAAGCTTCTGAAAATGCAATTCTTGCCTTCTCAAAGCAGTCCTCTCTCTACTGCCCACAGGGTTGATGTTCCACCAACATTCTGAAGTCTAAGCATTTGTGTCTCGTCTACAAAATATGAATTTACATCTGTCCTTTTTCTAAATAAATATGCTTCTGTCTTTTTCATCTGTGGGTGTGGACTCCCGAGCAAGAATCCCGGCTCTTTGCAGCAGAGTAAGAAAAGAGGAGAGGATGGGAGTGGGGAGAGGGGAGGGGAGGGGAGAGGAACAGGGGTCTCTGGTTTCCTGCCTCCTGCGCTCGACCCTGCCAGCACCATCTATTATGCATACAGCCGAGCCCAAGGAGCTCCAGTGTCTCCAAGGGAGCTCCAGTGTCTCCAAGGGAGACAAAGGGCCACAGAGATGGATACTTCACTGCTTCCTGGCCCTCAGGCTTTCAGAGACCAGGATGCTAAAGCACTCACGGTGCTCAGGGATGGGCCTAAGTCAGGAAGTTTATCATCACCTCCCTCTTTCCAGACAGCCGATCCTCAAATGGCAAAAGCCAACCGCTTCTATCCTCTGTGCTTTTCTCAGCAAGTTTTTTAACATTATTATTTAAGTATCACATTTAGAAAAGTATACAAATCAATGGATTTTCACAGGCTCACACCCATGTAACCACCACTCAGATTTCAAAAAAGTGGAACATTACCAGTACCTCCAGGGGCCCCAATCAGCCACTAAAACCTCCTTATCACCAAAGGTAACAGCTATCTTAACTTATAAAACCATAAACTAGTTTCTCTGTATTGAACTTGATATAAATTACAGTAAATAATCTCCTATCTTCTTTTCCTTCTCTCACTCTATGTTTATGAGACTCATCCATGTTACTACATATAACCATACATTTTCAGTGCTGTTTAGTATTCTATTGTATAAATATAATTATCCAAATGAAATAGAAGCAATATTGAACAAATTCAATAAAGACCTTAAAGAATATAAAATAAAATAAATATAATTATCCATTCCACATTGATAAACTTTATGTTATTTCAGCTTTGCTTTGCTATCACACAAATTACTACTGTAGACATTTATTAATAGATAGATGCACATCATTTGTTATGCATGTGTGTATATGTGTGTGTATATATATATTGTGTGTATATGTGTGTGTATATATATACTGTGTGTATGTGTGTGTGTGTATATATACTGTGTGTATATGTCTGTATGTCTTTGGGGGCATGTATGTTTACATATCTTTTGGGTCTCTGGGAATGGAATTGCTGGATCATAGAGCACACAGATACTCAGGTTTGCAGCTACAAAAGAGCACTGAAAAGTGAGTGTGCAAGTATTCCTTTGCTTCCACATCTTTATCAGATGGTAAAGTGTCTGCCTGCAATGCGGGAGACCTGGGTTCAATCCCTGGGTCAGGAAGATCCCCTGGAGAAGGAAATGGCAATCTACTCCAGCACTCTTGCCTAGAAAATCCCGTGGACAGAGGAGCCTGATAGGGTGCAGTCCATGGGGTCACAAAGAGTCAGACACGACTGAGTGACTTCACAGGGACAGTATTATTATGCTTTTACATTTCAACCCTTCTAGTGGGTATGCAGTTTTAATTTACATTTCCCTGATCAATAAAGTCTATTGACCATTTGTATATCATCTTGAAGTGCCGGTTTAAGATTTCTGCCTATTCGTCTATTCAATTGTGTCTTTTCTTATTTAGTAAAAATAGAGGCTTTTAATACATTTTGAATAAAGTCCTTTGTTAAATACATACATACACACAAAGAGTGGGCTCCCCTGGTGGCTCACCTAGTAAAGAATCCACCTGGAATATGGGAGACCTGGGTTCATTCCCGGGGTTGAGAAGATCCCTTGGAAAAGGGAAGGGGGCTACCCACTTCAGTATTCTGGCCTGGAGAATTTCATGGACTTTATAGTCCACGAGGTCACAAAGAGTCGAACACGACTGAGTGACTTTCACTTCAGTTCACACACAGAGTGCATAATTATCTTCTCCCACTTCGCGACTTGCCCTTTCACTTGTACTGATGTCTGTTGATGAACAAGGTCTTAACATTAATGTACTCCACTAACTGATCCCTTTATTTCATACTTTGTCTAAAATCTTTGCCCACCCAAAGCTGTGACTGTATTTTTCTGTAATCGTCTAAGGCTGTATTGTTTTACCCTTCACCATTAGATCTGTGATCCATCTGGAATTGAATTTTGAATGCAGCGCCAGATAAGGGTCAAGATTCATTTATTTCCATGTGAGTATCTAATTGACCTGGCACTGTTTAGGCTTTCTTGGTGGCCCAGCGGTAAAGATTTCCACCTACAATACAGGAGACTCAATCCCTAGGCCGGGAAGATCCCCTGGAGGAGGAAATGGCAACCCACTCCAGCTTTCTTACCTGGAGAATCCCATCGACAGAGGAGCCTGGCGGGCTACAGTTCATGGGGTCTCAAAAGAGTGGCACACAACTGAGCACACAGACCAGCACCATTTGCTCAGAGAACGAAGTCTCCCCCCTACCCTGCACCATAGCCTCTGTCATCACCAATGCGTGTGGCTGTGCTTCTGGACTCTACGTTGTCTCAATGGCCTAATTATCAAATCTTGCACCAATACCACAATACGTTGCTTACTATAACTTTAAAAGAATTCTTGATTTCTGGTAGTGTACGTGCTTCAGCTTTGCTCTTTTCATGACTATCTTGAACATTTTTGGCCTTTCGCATTTCCACACAAATTTTAGAATCCATTTGGCAATTCTACCAAAAACTCTCCTGGGATTTTAACTGGAATTACATTTTTATAATACTGAAGGTTCCAATTTATGAACATTTTATATCTATTTAATGTAGTGTTTTTAAATATCTCCCATATCTAAGTAGAGGTCTTAAATATCTTTGGTCAAATGTATCCCTAGGTATGTGATGATTTGATTCCTGTCATTTTTATCTTTCTAATTTTTGTTGAAAAGAAGTGATCACAGCTAACTTCCCTATCTCAGTCTCAATTTCAGGGCTTTCAAAATTTTACCATTAAATATGTTTGCTCTATTTCTTAAAAGATATCATTTCTCAATATCAGCAGTTCATTGAGATCCAAGTTTGCTAAGGCTGTTTTTTATCATAAATGAGTACAAACCTTATCAAATGCTTTTTCTGTAATGTGAGCAAATTATTTTTATCTTTCAGCCTGTTAGCATATTTAATAACAATACACTTTAATATTAAATCAAATATTTCATTCCTAGACTGAATTTTGGTGCTCTGTCCCATCATTTGAATATGTGTGTTTAGTCAATTAGTTGTGTCCAATTCTTTGTGACCACATGGACTGTAGTCTGCCAGGCTCCTCTGTCCTTGGGGATTCTCCAGGAAACAATACTGGAGTGGGTTGCCATGCCATCCTCCAGGGGATCTTCTCAACCCAGGGATCAAACCCAGGTGTGCCGCATTGCAGATGGATTCTTTACCGACTGAGCCACCAGGGAAGCCCATCATTTGAATATACTGTTGAACTTATTTTGCCAATATTTTGTTTAGATTCATATCTTCACTTATGAAAGAGACTGACCTAGGCAGTTTTCCTTTCTTGTAATGTCCTTGTCAAGTCTGGGGTTCAGGGTTGTGCTAGTCTCATAAAATGAACAGGGAAATCTTCAACTCTTTTCCCATTCTCCAGAGGACTCAGTATAAGACTGGTCCTACTTCTTCTCTAAATATTTGGCAAATTAACTACCAAAGACATGTAAGACTGAGATTTCTTTATAGGAAGGGTTTTATTTACAGAATAAATTTCTTTAAGACCCAAATCTGCTAAATTATGGGCCATGTGCACTTGTAAACAATGTGTATTCCACAGTCCTTGGGTGTAGTGGTCTATATAATCAGTTAGGATGTTTTGGTTACTAGTATTCCAATTTTGGAAAATTCAGCAGTGGCCACAGGACTGAAAAAGGTCAGTTTTCATTCCAATCCCAAAGGTAATGCCGAAGAATGTTCAAACTGCCACACAGTTGCACTCATCTCACATGCTAGCAAAGTAATGCTCAAAATTCTCCAAGCCAGGCTTCAATAGTACGTGAACCATAAAGTTCCAGATGTTCAAGTTGGATTTAGAAAAGGCAGACGAACCAGAGATCAAACTGCCAACATCTGTTGGATTATTGAAAAAGCAAGAGAGTACCAGAAAAAAAACAGCTACTTCTGCTTTACTGACTACACCAAAGCCTTTGACTGTGTTGAATACAACAAACCATGGAAAATTCTTCAAGAGATGGGAATACCAGACCACCTGACCTGCCTCCTGAGAAATCTGTATGCAGATCAAGAAGCAAGTTAGAACTGGACATGGAACAACAGACTGGTTCCAAATCAGGAAAGGAGTACGTCAGGGCTGTATATTGTCACCCTGCTTATTTAACTTCTATGCAGAGTACATCATGAGAAATGCTGGACTGGATGAAGCCCAAGCTGGAATCAAGATTGCCGGGAGAAACATCAATAACCTCAGATATGCAGATGACACCACCCTTATGGCAGAAAGAGAATAACTAAAAAGCCTCTTGATGAAAGTGGAAGAGGAGAGTGAAAAAGCTGGCTTAAAACTCAACATTCAGAAAACTAAGATCATGACATCTGACCCCATCACTTCATGGCAAATAGATGGGGAAACAATGGAAACAGTGAGAGACTTTATTTTGGGGGCACTCCAAAAATCACTGCAGAGGGTGACTGCAACCATTAAATTCAAAGATGCTTACTCCTTGGGAGAAAAGCTATGACCAACCTAGACAGCATACTGAAAAGCAGAGACATTACTTTGCCAACAAAGGTCTATCTAGTTAAAGCTATGGTTTTTCTAGTAGTCATGTATGGATGTGAGAGTTGGACTATAAAGAAAGCTGAGCACCAAAGAATTGATGCTTTTGAACTGTAGTGTTGGAGAAGACTCTTGAGAGTTCCTTGGGCAGCAAGGAGATCCAACCAGTCCATCCTAAAGGAAATCAGTCCTGAATATTCATTAGAAGGACTGATGCTGAAGCTGAAACTCCAATACTTTGGCCACCTGATGTAAATAACTGACTCATTTGAAAAGACTCTGATGCTGGGAAAGATTGCAGGCAGGAGGAGAAGAGGATGACAGTGGATGAGATGGTTGGATGGCATCACTGACTCAATGGACAAGAGTCTCAGTAAGCTCCGGGAGTTGGTGTTGGACAGGGAAGCCTGGCTTGCTGCAATCTATGGGGTCACAAAGAGTCAGACATGACTGAGCAGCTGAACTGATTCCAATCTTCTATAGCTGTATAAATTTTTTTGTCAGCTTCTGCAATCAGTTACTAACAGTATGCTAAGACCCACTCTAATTATAAAATTATCTATTTTTTCTTGCAATTTTATACATTCTATAACTAGATGCAAACAAATAGGTTTTCTGAATTGCCCCCCTTTTTAACTAGAAGTGTTTTCTGACTTAAAGTCTCATACTCAGTAAAGTGAAGTCACTCAGTCATGTCTGACTCTTTGTGACCCCATGGACTGTAGCCTACCAGCCTCCTCTGTCCATGTGATTTTCCAGGCAATAGTCCTGGAGTGGGTTGCCATTTCCTTCTCCAGGAGATCTTCCTGACCCAGGGATTGAACCCAGGTCTCCCACATTGCAGGCAGACGCTTTACCATCTGAGCCACCAAGGAAGTCCAAGAATACTGGAGTGGGTTGCCATTCGTTTCTCCAGGAGATCTTCCCAACCCAGGGACTGAACCCGGGTCTCCGGCATTGTAGACAGACGCTTTACCGTCTGAGCCACCAGGGAAGCCCACACTCACTAAGTTGTGTCCAATTCCTTGTAATCCTGTGGACTGTTGCCCAACAGGTTCCTCTGTCCATGGAATTCTCCAGGCAAGAATCCTGAAGTGGGTTGCCACTTACTCCTCCGGGGATCTTACTGACCCAGGGATCAAACTTGCATCTCTTGCATTGGCAGGTGGATTCTTTACCACTGAGCCACCTGGGAAGTCTATCTTATGGCATATGTTGTGCCATTTCCAACATCACCTTTTTTGCTTGGTATATCTTTCTTACATTCATTTACTGTCGGTTTTCCTGTACTTCTATATTCAACATCTTTTTGCAAGTAGCATCTAATTGGATTTTGCTCCATTTTTTAAATTGAGTTTCACAACTAAAGAGTTTTAATTGGAATATTTAGTCCATTTTCATTTACTATAATTACTGATAGATTTGGATTTAAATCTATGTTCTGTTTGCTTTCTATTTGCCCTTTATGTTTAATGTCCCTTCTTCTCTCAATTATTTCAATTTCTAACTTCTTCTAGGTTAATCTTGTATTTTTAAATATCTTCTTCTCTACTAGGTTAACTTTATATTCTTTTACTGTTGTTTTAAGGGTATCATGTGAACAACATCCTTGACTTATAATTGACTAACACCTTCCCATTCTCCAGAAAATAAGAGTTTTAAAACACTTTAATTTGATTTATCCCCCTCATTCTTTTGGCTGTTCCTTGTTGTACATTTTGCTTTTACATGTACTTAACCCCATTAGACATCTGCACAGTCAGGAGTTCATTTAGATTCACTCATTATTTACCTTATCCACTGACTTTCTTTCCCTTCTACATATCCACGGCTCTATCTGGGGTCATGCTTCTTTCTGAAGAACTCCTTTTACTATTTTTAGAGTGTGTCTGCTGACAATAAATTCAGTCTCTACCTGTCTAGAAATGATTTTTTTCACCTTGTGAAGTCTAGAGGGAAATCTAGATAGAAACCTTTCAACAGTCTCAAGGAAGATTTGTTTTCTGGAGTCCATCTTTACAGTTAAGGACTCAGTTGTCAGTCTTCCTGTTCTTTCTTTGAAAGTAATTGTGTCTTTTTTCTTGTTCTGCTTTCAGATTTCATTTCTGTCTTTGGTCTTCAGAAATATTACTGACAAATTTCTTTTTTCTTTATATTCTCTTGCTTGGGTTTACAGTACTACTTTAGTTTGTGGCTTCGTAGATTTCATTGTTTTCAGAAAATTCTGTTAGTATCTCCTGGAATTTTACTTCTTCCATTATTTTTCTGGGATTTCAATTACATGTGTGTTAGGCCTTTTCATTATGTATCATTCAGCTTTGGTGGATATTTCCTTTGTTTTTCATCTTTTTTTTCTCTCCCTGTTTTAGGCAGGATATTTCTACTCACTTATCTGCTCTTATAGATCACTTATTCTCCCTACAGCTGCACCTATGCCACTGTTTAAATCCACCAGTAGAGAACCCCATGGACAGTAGCACCTGGTGGGCTACAGTCCACAGCATCACAGAGTCGGGCATGACTTAAGCAACTTAGCACACAGGCATGCTTAACATCACTGCCTATTCCAGCTCTAGGATTTCTGATTTTTTATATGTAAGTAGATTCCAGTTCTCTGATGAAACTCTCCATCTTGTCATTTTATTTCTTAAATCTATTAATCACTGACATTAATGTCTATCAGATAATTACAGTCTATGTATCACCTGTGGGTCTGTTTTGAGTGTCTTTTTCTTCTCTTGATCCTGCCTGTTTATATGCCCGGTATTTCTTTAGCTAACTGATGAATGTTTTATATAAATATATTTAAAACTGCAAAGGAGCTAGATGTTACCTGATTTTCTTCAGTTTGTGGCAGGCAACTAGATCAGGAACAGATTATCTTAATCCAATCAGCGGTTGAGCTGATTTCAGGCGTGGTTTCAATCTTTGTAAACTTGGTCTATTCTGGTCAGCTAATTTGAGTTGGGTTTCAGTCTTTATAACCGTTGGCCTATTTTTAGTAAGCCATTTCTCCTAGGATACAGTCCTTCAGGGTTCCTGAGTGAAGCAACAGGGTATTTATAACCACAGGTATTTCCAGGATCTCTCCACCTTTGTAATAAGCCCTGAACTTGTCATTTTTATCTCCTCAGCATCATGAGATTATCTGTAGCTCTACTCAGCCTTTCAGCTTCTCAGCGCTGCTGGTTAAGAATCATTTTTGTTTGTTTGTTTGTTTGGCTAAGGGACCTCAGAAACTAGACAGTAACATGAGGAATTAAACTTGAAATGCAAATGATCTTTACAGAGTTCATCTTCAGTCACTTCCTAAAATACATACCAGAAACCTAGAACCAAGATGGAAAACTCATTTTTAAAAAAAAATTAATTCTATCAATTTGAAGAAAAAAAAGTAAAAAGAAAATAAATGACTGAAAAAGAGTTACAGGAAGCAGTGGCAATCACTTCAGGGGATACAAAGATCCATGAAAGCAGGATCCTAGCCAGTGAGTATCCCTCCTCTCCCAAGGGAAAAGGAATGCAAAATTATTGAGACAGGAGGAGAAGGGGGTGCCAGAGGGTGAGATGGTTGGATGGCATCACCAGCTCAATGAACATGAGTTTGAGCAAGCTCTGGGAGATGGTGAAGGACAGGAAATTCCGTTGTGCTGCAGTCCACGGGGTCGCAAAGAGCTGGACATAGTGACTGAACAACAAATCATAACCTAAAGAGAAAGAAAGTTGGGGAAAGGTAGAGACCCATCACTGGGAGGGCGAGGAACAGGATGATTACTTCTGGCCAGGCTCAGCGGAGCAGGCTTCATGGAGGCCACAGCAACTGTCAGAGCGGCCTGCAATCCAGGAAGGTTTGGAGGAAAGGGAGTAGCTAGTCACTGGTACAGCGTGTGGCTCAGAGAATAGCTCAGGAGGCAGGTACAGCTGCCTAAAGGCAAGTTTTTCCTGCCTCCCCAAACCTACCTTCACAAATGTATACAGTCTGGAAACACACTAGGACACAAAGGCCCAGAATCAACTTCTCTATTCACTGCCAGGGACCTCCCCTTATGGATATTCAAAGAGTGAGTGAGTGACAGTCACTCAGTTGTATCCAACCCTTTGCGACCCCATGGACTGTAGCCTGCCAGGCTCCTTTGTTCACAGAATTCTCCAGGCAAGAATACTGGAGTGGGTTGACATTTCCTTCTCTGGATATTTAAAGAGGGAGCCTGAAAAGGCAAGAAACAGCTGGTAGTTCAATGTGTCAGGGAACAGCAGAGCAGGACAAAGACGGGCTGAATTCAGGTTGTGGACAGCCAGGAATATCAAATTAAGCACATCAAATTACTTTGGCCGTTGGCCACAGGATCCAAAATAAGACTCTTCTAACCAAACCAGCTTTCTTCTCTCACTCAGCTCAACACACTCTTCTCTGGGCACCAGTCACCCAGGCCACAAAAGACGGGGAGTTGGCAGCAGCAAGCGAAGCAGACGGCAAGGAAAATTTAGAACACAGAGTCCTGCAGTGGGGTGCACCAGCAAATTCTTCCACTTAACGTGAGCGAAGAAGACACTTTAAAAGACTGCAGTGGATGGGATCTTCTGCGAGGAAAGATTGCAGATAATGGGAGACTTCAGCTAGCATGTTTTCTTACTCATAGAATGTAGCCCTTGCTGGCTTGGGGGGAGGTCACAGCCCAGGCATATCAGAATGCCTCTTCCCACCCATTCTAGCACCCCCAGTGCCTGCGTTCTAAGTTGCTTCAGTTGTGGCCAACTCTTTACGGCCCCGTGGACCGTAGCCCACCAGGCTCCTCTGTCCGTGGGATTCTCCAGGCAAGAATACTGAAGTGGATTGTCATGCCCTCCTCTAGGGGATCTTCCCGACTCAGGGATCAAACCCACATCTCTTATGTCTCCTGCATTGGCAGGTGGGTTCTTTATGGTGCCACCTGGGAAGCCCGAGGAAGTACTCCCAGAGTTTCAGGCAAAGTGAAGCCCTTGATCCCACCAACGGTGGACCTGCCTCCTGGTTCCACCACTTAAGCAGCTCCAATCCCTCCTGCCCACCCCCAGCCCCGGGTCCTCTTGGCAGAGTATTCTGGAAGGGCTGAAACTACTACTCCCCAAATGCTTTCACTCCTCAGTGATCACATATGTCACACAAGATCCTAAATGCTTTTCTAGACACTCAAATACATTGGTTGCATGTGTCAGGGAACAGCAGAGCAGGACAAAGACGGGCTGAATTCAGGTTGTGGACAGCCAGGAATATCAAATTAAGCACATCAAATTACTTTGGCCGTTGGCCACAGGATCCAAAATAAGACTCTTCTAACCAAACCAGCTTTCTTCTCTCACTCAGCTCAACACACTCTTCTCTGGGCACCAGTCACCCAGGCCACAAAAGACGGGGAGTTGGCAGCAGCAAGCGAAGCAGACGGCAAGGAAAATTTAGAACACAGAGTCCTGCAGTGGGGTGCACCAGCAAATTCTTCCACTTAACGTGAGCGAAGAAGACACTTTAAAAGACTGCAGTGGATGGGATCTTCTGCGAGGAAAGATTGCAGATAATGGGAGACTTCAGCTAGCATGTTTTCTTACTCATAGAATGTAGCCCTTGCTGGCTTGGGGGGAGGTCACAGCCCAGGCATATCAGAATGCCTCTTCCCACCCATTCTAGCACCCCCAGTGCCTGCGTTCTAAGTTGCTTCAGTTGTGGCCAACTCTTTACGGCCCCGTGGACCGTAGCCCACCAGGCTCCTCTGTCCGTGGGATTCTCCAGGCAAGAATACTGAAGTGGATTGTCATGCCCTCCTCTAGGGGATCTTCCCGACTCAGGGATCAAACCCACATCTCTTATGTCTCCTGCATTGGCAGGTGGGTTCTTTATGGTGCCACCTGGGAAGCCCGAGGAAGTACTCCCAGAGTTTCAGGCAAAGTGAAGCCCTTGATCCCACCAACGGTGGACCTGCCTCCTGGTTCCACCACTTAAGCAGCTCCAATCCCTCCTGCCCACCCCCAGCCCCGGGTCCTCTTGGCAGAGTATTCTGGAAGGGCTGAAACTACTACTCCCCAAATGCTTTCACTCCTCAGTGATCACATATGTCACACAAGATCCTAAATGCTTTTCTAGACACTCAAATACATTGGTTGCCTTTCTCAATTTGCCTGAAGGCCTTGGATCTTGAGCCCAAATCTGCTGATCATGAGGACCCACTATGGATGGACCAAATCCTGGTTACCAAGGCCAGAACTGGGGCCTGGCATCCCAGACCCTTCATCAGCTGGCTTCTACTCATCTCACACTCCTCACTCTCCATGCCTCTAACCTACTCTCCCCTTGCCCATGCACCTAACACCACCTCTGTGCTCCAGACTTGGCTAAATCCTACTTCCTTCTTGAAGCCAGCCCCTGGGTCCCATAGGAAAGGGACCCAGTCAGGGAATCCCAACCCGGTGATGCTACAAGATAGATAAGGACACCTCCCTGTCTCTGAGCAGGCCAAGCACTGTGCTAAAGCCTTCCAGGGGCAATTTCATTTTATGCTTGAAGCCCGCTCCCCCAAGGAAGGTGTTGTATATTCCCATTTCTTAGACATACAAACTGAAGTGCAGATACACAAATTGTGTATCTGTGGGATACAAGGCCTGTGCTTTAAATCATTATGCTGGACTGAACATAGATCCAAAGGTGTGCTCAGAAGGGGCACCTATGTGGCCTGGAGGGTGGGGGGTGGGGGCAGGTGGCAGCACCCAACAGTCACATCGACACTTTACAGGCAGCAGTAAGTGTCCGTGGGATGAATGAACGAGTCTGTACCAGAGCCATCGGTGTAAAGAGAAGAGGATGACCTTACTAGGAGGAGCAGGCTAGGACAGGGCAGGGTGAAGGCAAAGCAAGGTCTGGTCAGCGTGAAACAGCGAGGAATGTGAGGGACTAAGGCAGCTGGTCTGCTAAAGCATAAAACACGAGACGGAAAATGCAAAGGGAAGAGACTGGACAGAGGGTGGGGCCCTGCAGGCCACTGGAGATGGAGACAGCCTCCTGAAGGTGCCCTGGCCTCCAGGAGATGGGCTGGTGATGAGCAGAAGGGGCTGGCCGGCTGGACCCTGCAGTCTCAACTTTACGTGCCTGACACCAAACCTTCCAGTTCCCCTGTGAATCTGCCAGTCCTTTCATCTCTGCAGGCTCCAGGGCCACTGGGCTCCGGTGTCTCTGCTGCAGTCTCGCTCCCCATATCCACCCCCCACCTCGTTGCAAAGAGGGCCAACCTGGGATTCAGCAGTGAAGAAAACAGACACGATACACCACCCTCCTGGAGATTCTCTAAGGATGTCCCTCCCCCTGTCATCCTCCCAAGAGGAAGCAGGGGGTCCCTTTGACCATTCTCCTGGCAGGAGTGGAAGGACCACCCACTGCTCTTCCATTTTTCACCATCCATCCCTCCTCTTACCTGACCTTGGGCCCCAACACCTGCTGTCTGCCTTCTACCCCAACTGCTGCCACCCTCTTGGAAGGCTCTGCCCCTCCCCCCGCCACCTCAGTAATCCAGCCTCACAGCAAGAAAGAGGAGGAGGAGTCACGTGCACACTGGCGGTGTTACCAACCACACACACTCACCCAGTTCCTGGGCACCCGGCAGTCCCCCAAAGGGGTGCTGGCTCCTCCTCACCTTCTCATGAACCCCTGCGCCTGCTGCGCCTGACCCAGGGACTGGCCATAGCTCTCTGATTTAAAGTGTGTGTGTGTGCACATAACTAGTCATGTCCAATTCTTTGCAACCTCATGACTGTGTGCAGCCCGCTAGGCTCCTCTGTCCATGAAATTTCCCAGCCAAGGATACTGTAGCAGGTTGTCATTTCCTTCTCCAGGATGATTTAAAGTGAGGGGAAGGCAATAATTTTATACATTCTGGAAATACACACATAGCAATGAGAATCAGCAATATTTAAAACTAATAACCATTGAGGACCTACTGTGCAGCACAGGGAACTCTGCTCAGTATTATGAAACACAGCAAAAGAGGAAAGAATTTGAAAAAGAATAGATACTTGTGTATGCTTGTATACAAAACAGATACTTGTATATGCTTGTATGTTTATATACTTGTATACAAGATACTTGTATAATTGTAACTGAACCATGTTGTAGTACACCTGAAACTAACACAATATATTTTTTTGTTTGTTTTCTCACTAATCTTTTTAAAATGGATCTCAAATTCTGTGACAGACCTTCGGTCAAGTTGTTTCCATTTAAAAGTACTGATTTTAAAAACAAATAACTTAAAACTGCCACACACAAAAAAAATATTCCACAAAACATACTCCTTTCCTTCTGAAGGTTTTATGATGCACTGTTATCATTAACCAGGCTTTTACTATTAAACTTAAATGGTCAATTGAGTCAAACAGTTCTGAGACCATTCTTCCACCACCAACTAAGACTGGGGTGGCAGGTATTGGGGATAACATTAAAAATATGGAACGCTTCACGAATTCGTGAGTTATCCTTGCACAGGGGCCAGGCTAATCTTCTCTGTAGCATTCCAATTTTAGTATATGTGCTACTGAAATCAGCATCACAACACTGTTAATCAACTATGTGCTGTGCTTCATTGTTGAGTCATGTTTGACTCTTTGCGACCAAGGGACTGTAGCCCGATAGGCTCCGCTGTTCATGGGATTCTCCAGGCAAGAATACTGGAGTGGGTTGCCATTTCCTTCTCCAGGGGATCTTCCTGACCCAGGGACTGAACCTGCGTCTCTTATGTCTCCTGCATTGGCAGGTATGTTCTTTCTCACCAGCGCCACCTCAGAAGTGGAAACTGATCAGAAACTATTAAAATGCTAATGACACCTAAGGTCCTTCCGACAGTGATGGACCATTATGACCAAAATACTCTGTGGAATGTGCACAGACAGCTCCGCGAGGCCTCAGAGCAGAGCCTCTCCCCATCAGGTGGATCTTTAGCCCCCATGACCCAGGCAGTAGAATGAGAGCAATCCCATTGCCGCCTGGAACTTCACTGCTACCCACAACTTCAAGGTGGTGGAGCCCAATCCACGACCTTCTCGAGCCCTTCTACCCCCTCAAGAAGGCAGAAGAGAGCAGGGCCCTGGGTGTGAAGGGGGGCAAAACCTCTCCTCGCCCTGCACCGATCCCCCTGCTTTGGCAAACTCCAATCACCAAACACTGCCCAGAATGATGAATGTAAACTATTTAGGCTTTGCAGAATGGCATGCATTGACTTAATGGCCTGTTCTGCTTCAAGGACCAGGCAAGAACTCCGGTGAAATGAAAGCAATGGCTGACCAAGGAGGGGTAGGGGGAGAAGAGA
The DNA here is from genome assembly GCA_006408675.1 of Madoqua kirkii. Classification (NCBI taxonomy): domain Eukaryota; kingdom Metazoa; phylum Chordata; class Mammalia; order Artiodactyla; family Bovidae; genus Madoqua; species Madoqua kirkii. Next base: position 71,162 of record SJYC01110177.1, read on the forward strand.
GGCTCACAGACCCCAGAGCCCCAGACACAAAGAACCTCCCTCCCTTCCCGCTCCTCAGCCTGGGATTAGCTCTCACTCTTAGTCTCATCAGCCGCTATTGGCCGGCCTGGCAGGTCACAGCCTCAGAGGCGGCTCACCAGGGAGGGGGCCGGGACACACACCCAACCAGGACACCACCAAGATCCTGCTTCCCAAAGTCAGGCTGATGACAGATGAGATGGAGGCTTTGCCTGGCCGAGCACCAATCCAGTTCCCTGGGACAGTGCAGGAGGTTGGGAGGGGTGTCTCTCTCAGGTAGGCATGGGGCAGGAACTCATGGGGTGCACATGTGAGCACCCACAAAGCACTGGGGCCCAAAAAGCACTGGCCTTTTATGTCTGGGGCCCCCAACCCAAAGACTGTGTGTGAATTCTAATGCTACAAGCAAAGTTCAGAATCTTGGGATGTGCCCAAGTCCCCCTGATCCACCTTAACTCCCACATTCCCTTCTGCAGAGGCCCCCCACTTTCATCTGTAAGGGAACCTGGTGAAAGTTTCTACACACAGAGTGAACAAGGGAACCACGAGACTCGGAATTAGGAAGATGCATTAGAGCAGAAAGACTTGGGTCACCAGAGGCCAAATCTGGAATACAGAGCTCTTGAGTGGCCAAAGAAATGGACAGAGACCAGGAAAAGTCCCAAGGTTGGAGAAGAAAGAGAGGGGGCTGATTTCTCAGGGGGGAAGCTATGATGCTGATGATGTCCTCAACATCTCGGCACAACCAAAGGGGTCTAATGAAACTCTCCTGAATCAAAGCCAAATCACAACCTCTTGCATAACCAAAGTCCTCAACTGATACCCAGGAGGCAATGGGTGTAAGTTCACCATGACTTGGCTGTCTGGAGCTCTGAATGCACTTTTCATAGCAGCAAAGTGATACCTACGGTTGGGACACGCGGCCAGCCTGTTGCCATCATGGCCTTTGTATTCTTGACAGCATGGCCCATGCTTTATTCTTCTTCGACTTCCAAACACACTGCAGAGAACCTGACAAAGAGGAAGAACTCACATCTGTGTGAGCTGAGTAAAACACTGCTGCACAGGTCAGGCACGAATTTCACGCTGAACTTCCTTTTCCTAAAGGATGCATGTGGCGACATCTTCAGTTCCTAAAGGCACCTGAAGAGCCACATAGAACTCTTCCCTTTAGGTCCTTGGCCTACTTTACATACTGTAGTGCCCTCAGGAAGGCAGGTATTCCCAGGCAACACCACAGAATGGAAAGGGAGCTGAAAGGGGGGCCCTGTGTATTTCAGGCAGGCTCCCAGGCTGGAGTTTCATCCAGCCAAGCACAATGGGGTGAGCAGAAAGCTCAGATGAAGGACATCTTGAGATCTTAGTGACCTTTTGGACATGGAGCTTTCCTTTGTTAAAGAGGTCAAAGTCGTTCAAAAGCTGGATCTTTCATATAATTGCCTCTGAACGTAAATACGCCACCTCTCCCATGGTTCCCAGCCACCTCTCTCACTTCAGGCCTGGTCTCTGACTTTCAGGGGAAGAGAAGAACACCCTCAGTTGCCTACCCTGCCCCCACTTCTGCTTACTTCATCGCTACACTCTGTGATCAAAGTGCAGTTTTCATATGCTAGCATTCTCCAAGGCTGCTCTTCATTTATTTATGGTATTTTGCCAACTGCGGAATTTCGGGTGATTTGTGCTCCATGGGGTCATCGCCCCTTTGTAGAGTTGCAGGATGAGAATGTGGCGTGAGTGCAAGGTGACGTCAGGCCTCAGGGGGACCAGGCTGAGGGGGGGGGGGACACCCCGATGCAGCACGGTAGGGCCTTGAAGCCTTAAAAATAGAGAATAACTGTAAGCGACTTTTAAATGAATGGTCCTTTCTGTGGGCAGTGTTTTCAAAAGTAATTATAGTCTGAAGTCCAAAGACTCAAACAACAAATTCTTCTGACCAAGGGTAATTTGCCCAAGAAGTAAAAACCTTCTGACAGTCCTGCTAAGGAAAGAGCCAGGTAAACCTCTGCCAAAAAGTCATCCCAATTCTAGGGATTTATCCTAGCAAAATGAAAATTTATGTTCCCATAAAATCTCCACCCAAATCAGTAGAGCAGAAACGGTGGTATGACATAAAGAAGCAGAGATCAGCTTCCAGATCAAATGCATATAGCAGCTTTATTTGTAACCACAAAATATTAGGAACAACACAGATGCCCTTGAACAAGTGAAAGGATAAACAAACCGGGGCATGCCTGCTCAGCTGCTCCAATCATGTCTGGCTCTCTGCAACCCCATGGACTGTAGCCCACCAGGCTCCTCTGTCCATGGGATTCTCCAGGCAAGAATAATGCAGTGGATTGCCATGCCCTCCACCAGGGGATCTTCCCAACCCAGGGACGGAACCTGCATTTCTGGCGTCTCCCTCATTGCAGACGGATTCTTTATCACTGAGCCAAAACTGGTTCATCCATACAATGGACTCTCACTCGGCATGAAAAAGGAATGAGCCACCAAAGCACCTTAGATGGATCACAGGGGTACTGTGCAGAGTGAGATAAGCCAGTCTCTAAAGGTTACATACAAACGATTTTATTTCTATGGATGGCTTTCTGGGAAAGAGCAAAGCTATAAGGAGAGAACGGATCCTGTTTACCAGGGATGGGGGTAAGGGGGTGTCTGACTACAAAAGGAAGGCCTAGGAAATCCTCCGCATTGCTGGAATTGCTCTGTATTCTGTGGTAGTTACAGAATCTACACTTGTTCTGGTGCAAAATCTCCAAAAACATACTGAATCACAATACTGTACACTTGAAACAACTAAAATACTGTAAGTCAATTATACTTCAATTAAAAAGCCAATCGGTATATTAAAATTCACAGGACTGAACATCAAAAATAAAAATGAATTTCTTTTTCAAAAGTTCACAAATTCTTTGATACTTCTCCCAGAAAACAATGGTATCTAGTTCCCCAGCCCTTGAATGTGAGCCAGGCTTGGCAACTTGATTCTAAGGAGCACAGTGCAAGGAGATGGATGGTTAGGAAAAGTGATACAACATCACCTGATCCTGGTCCTCGCTCTTTAGAGCCCTGAATGGCCACATAAGAAGTCTAGCTATCTGGAAGCCACCATGCTAAAGGTATCTGGTAGAGAGACCAAAGAGACATAGAGAGATGCCCAAGGAACTCCCAGTTATCTGCATCTTCCTGGTCCAGACACCAAGCTTTCAAGTGAAGAGCCTCTGAGATGGTCCTGGGCCCCACCATCACCTCGCGAGAGACCCTGAGCCAAAAGTGCTCAGAGTTATCCTGACATTCCTGGTCCAAGGAAATCGTGAGCAATAATAAAAACGTTGTAAGTAACTTAAGAGTGCTTCTGTGGTTCAGAATGATGTGTTCACAGCCAAGGACAACTGCCATGTGACAGATATTTCCTCATATACCATCGTGTCTATTCTTCATCCATTTCATCCTCTACTGAGCGCTTTCTATAGCCAAGAACTATCCATGGAATGGGGAGAGAAGTGCCAGAATCACCAGACTGTGATGGCTAAGAGATGAGAGTCAGGGTTGGGAGGCGGTTCTGGGTTTGGGCAGCTGGTTGACAGTCATGTTCCTCACTGAGGCAGGATGGGTCTGAGGGAAGATACCACAATCCCACGTGGAACAGTGTGCATTCAACATCCCCAGGACACCCAAGAGGAACTGTCCGGGGCAGCTGGGGAGCTGGACTCAAGATAGCGTGGGGCCCCAGATGCCAGCGAGGGGGCTGTCAGAAAGCCCTTGGAAGCTGCCCAGGAAAGGAAGTAAGCTGCAAGAAGGCCTGATCCTGGGACAGAGCTGAGGGCAGGAGGGAGTGGAAAGCCTGAAGAGCTCAGGCAAGGTGGAGTGCTCACCATCACACTTGGGACAGCGAGCGTTCCTCAGAGGAGATGCTCGGGAACAGCAAGTGCCGCTTAGAGACTAAGTGAGATAGAGGCTGGAAGGTATCTGGGCATGAGTGACAAGGTGGCACAAGTGGTGAAAGAATCGTCTGCCAGTGCAGGAGCTGCAAGAGACCTGGGTTCAGTCTCTGGGTCGGGAAGATCCCTTGGAGAAGGAAATGACAACCCAGGCCAGGAGAATCCCATGGACAGAAGAGCCAGGCTACAGTCCTTGGGGTGGCAGAGTCAGACACGACTGAACACACACACGCCAGGGCAAAGGCACTGTGGCTGGGCTGGCGGGGAGGGAGCCAGACAGGGGGGTCAGACAAGCTCGAAAGACACTTGGGTTGGAGGAGGGGTAAAGGTAGCAGACAGGAAGGGAGGTGGAAGGATGGATGAAGGAGGTGTTAGTCCCTCGCAAGTGAAGCAGGGATCCCAGAGGGAAGCAGGGGTTGAAGGTCTAGTGGAAAGGGGCCTGGCCCGGCCAGGAGAGGGGATACAGCTGCCCTGGCGGGAAGGAGGGGGCACGCGGAGAGGGGCAGACAGCCCACGGAGCAGTAGGGCTGGAGACCACAAAAGCCAAGCGGCAGTCCCCAGGGACGCGCAACAGCAGGATGCATTTTTGGTTTTGCTCACGACAGCCCCGAAGTGTGAGGAGAGGGAGCGGGCTGCACTGGGGCCCAGCCACTCCATCCACTCTTGTTTCACTCACTCTGGTGCCTGCGTTGGCCCCAACAGAGCCTGGCACTGAGCAGACACCCAGAAAGCGAGGAAGCGGGGGGAGAGGGTCGTACCTGAAGCCTCGCTGGCGCTGGCGAGCTCCTCAGCCCACCAGGAGTCAGCGGTGACGTGGTCGTGGGCTTTGGGAGACCCTGCCCCAGGGCCCAGTCCAGGTCCCTAGCTCTTCGTCCTCCCAGGCATGCGTCACATGGTGGCTTTGTGGTCACTGCCTGGCCATCCTACTCTTCCTTTCCCTGTTTCTCCCTTCCCTTGATTTTTCTCTGTAATCACTTCCTTCCCAAATGTCTGGCTTTTTCTCCTGTTCCCTCTCTTTCCCTTCATGTTTCCACTACATGGAATGGAAGTAACTTCTCAGCCTGTGGCCCACAGCTGCCAGGCCCTTCTCACTCACCCAGGGCCATCCGCACCTGATCTCCACACGCCTCCCATCTGCTTCTCGCCTGCACGGACGGCCTTCCGGTTTCCTTTCACCCACTCACCCCACCGCTCTCTCCAGGAGGCTTTCTGGACTGCATGGTCCACATGGAGTTTTCCCACTTTTGACGTTGCTTCAGGCCAGGCTGCCTACATCACACTTAGACGTGAGTCACATGCTGCCTTCAGAGGCTGTTTCACTTTTCTGACTTATTTCTCCAACCAAGCACCACAATAAACGAGATGATTATCATGTGCTGGGATCAGTAGCATCCATAGAAATAAAGCTTCCCACTCAGCCCCGCCTGCTCCCCAGCCCTTAAAAAAAAAAATAAAACAAATAATCACCAAGTGGTTACCTGTGAGGTCTATGAACTCAGTAGAAATATCCCCCTAGTTGTGTTCACTCCGTAGTGAGCCCGAAGTCAGAAGACATGTATGTGAGCTCTAGCCATCTTTGTGTGTCAGTCCCGAAAGTAATGTGACTTTAGTTTTCTCAACTTGGAGACGGGGCCTACATAGCCCATCTCACCCTCCTGCAGGGCTGTGTGAGGACCAGCCAGGCGAGCCTGCGTCCCAGCGCCTTGTGAACTGCACAGACACGCCGTGGTTCTGCTCCTGGCGTATTCGGGATGAATCACCATCCACAAAAATGCACACAATTCTGGGAACAAAAAACCACTCATATCTGTGACTATTGTTCTGGACAGGGTGCCCAGCTGCTCTCTTTTCCTTGCCCCCGGACACCCGGCCCTGCTAAATCTGAATGGGAGACCCCGAGAGGACTAGACGGGCCTCCTCACCTCCAGGCACGGGACACTCACACACCAGCCGCTGAGAAGCTTCCTGGTCAGGCAGAAGCCAGAGGTGCTAGTGATTTACGGAAGCTGCGAACTGAAGCCAGCCAGGCTCTCCTGGGGCTACAGCTACAATCTGATCCTGAGACGGGGTAATAGATCCCTCTTAGGTGAGTGCCATTGCCTGAAATAAAATCTCCCCATAGCCACTGTGGTTGGCAAAGGGCTGAATCTCCCCCGGGGGTGAGAAGGGTGGCTGGACTCTGCGGGCACCCCTCCAGTCTCCCAGATCCACCCTCTGCTCGGAATCCCCACCACTCACCGTAGCCACCTCTGTCCCCCACTGCCCACCTCAGACACACACACCAGCTCACAATTCTCCTTGCTCTCCCCACGCCCAGCCTGGGCAGCAGCAGTGAACCAGGAAGGCTCGGGGACAAACGGGAAAACGGGCATGAGTCAGTGCTTCCCCACCTGCAGGCCTCGAGCCTGGCCCCACGGAGCAGACCTCCCGACCCCCACCCAGGAGGGCCCCGGAGCACGCACCACCCCTGCCAAGGCAACAAGAAACGATGCTGACCGACAGTGGGCCTTCTCTGGCCAACCCCAGGCTTCCTGCCTCAGGGTATGGCCTGGGCTTGGTGTGGAAGAGGCCAGAAAATAAGGTTTTGAGGCTTGGAAGAGCTGGTTATATACCTCACTCAGCCAGTTTGCGAGGGAAATTATGATACGCAAATCACGTTTGGAGATTAGGAACCTGACAAAGATGTGAGGATATTGGCTCTTGAAGGCCCTCCGGTTGCAGTCATCATGCATATCAATACAGCCTGCACTTGTTTCACTTAACCTTCTTTATTCTTTTATTGGGGCTTATTGTGTATCAGGCACTGTTCGAGGAACTCTGAGCTGAGTGGGGAGTTGAAATGCACCTTCTGCTACTGAAGGTTTATAGCTGGTGGGGAGATGGTGAGTAGGGATGAAGAACCAGAGCGTCACATGGGAGGGGGTGAGAGGCCTGCACGGGACGGGGAGGGGGCCAGGAAAGGCAGCAGAGATGACACACAGGCACGGTCTCCCTCCAGGCTGGAGGGTGGGGGGCAGCCTGGGGAGAGCTATGGGCTTGAACCACCAGGGCAGCCTCTCTGTGAAACTGCAAGCATTTCAGCACAGCGAGGGATGGGGAGTGATGGGGAGGGAAGGATGGTCAGGACCGACTGGGAGTGGCAGACAGGAGGCCAGGTCCCAGAGAGGCCTGGGTGTCCTGTGACAAGCTGCGACTTTACCCTGATAATAATGGGGAACCACCAGCAAGAAGGCGGCGGCGGCAGAGAAAGCAGGTTGGTGGGGTAGATCAGAGCACTTATATACAGAGTCCAGATGGGAGCCCGGATAAATCGGGAAAGGAAAGCAAGGGAGGATGGGATAGGCACAGAGGAGCTGGGGCTGACGAGGAGTCCTCACGGTGTTTCCAAAGAGGGAGACACAGAAGGGCTGCAGCGAGCAGGTCTGGGAGAAGGAAGCTACTCGTTCCATCTTAAACACTTCTTACCTACATCTCCATATGTACAATTTTATAACTCGTGTTGGCGGTCAGGAAGTGAAAGTGTCTCTGCAATATGTTGAGGCCCTACTCCTCAGTGTGATGCTATCATGGCCTTTGGGCAGTAATTAGGTTTAAATAAGGTCATGAGGGTAGGACCCCCCTGATGGGATTAGTGCCCTTACCAGAAAAGCAAGGCTTCCCAGGTGGCGCTAGTGGTAAAGAACACACTTGGCAGTGCAGGAAACATAAGAGACACGGGTTCAATCCCTGGGTGGGGAAGATCCCCTGGAAGAGGGCATGACAACCCACTCCAGTATTCTTGCCTGGAGAATCCCATAGACAAAGGAGCCTGGCAGGCTACAGTCCAAAGAATCAGTCTGGTCTCAAAGAGTCTGACACAACTAAAGCAACTTAACACACACACACAGGACAAATAAACACTGAAGAAAACAGAGACTTTTCCCTCACAGAGCAATGCTGACATGGGCCAAAGATGAAACACTATGCAGATATAATGCTATATTTTAATTCTGGTAGAAAATGTTAAGAATAGTTCCCTTTGGGTGGTAAGAAAAGTGATTTCTATTTCTTCAGGGTGCTTTTCTGCAGTCTCAAAATACATACACACGCTCATTCTGTGATGGGAACAGACGCTTTGTTTGTTTCGTAGGACAGACTTTTTGCTCTCTGGCCTTTCCCTCCTTGAATCTAGCTTTGTTAGCTGTAAACTCTCCCCAGAAATGTCTCCCTGATTCCACACAAACAGCAAAATGGAATTGCAAGTGTGAAGATGCCTTAGGGTACCAGACATATACATATCAAGATACACATATTGATTTGAGTAATAAAAACAATCCAGACGACTCAGCTTTAACACAAAAAGAAAGCAGCTTTTTACTTCTGTCATCACTGGGAAAAGTACCCACACTTTCCATAACTCCTTCCAGCACTATCTGCAGGTCACAGGTCACTCTGCTTACCAAACCCTGAGGTCATGGTTCTTCTGCCTTATTCATCCTATTTCCATCCTCCTGGACTCACTCAGGTAATTAATGGTCCAGATCCACCTTCATTCCCATCTGTGGGGATATGAGGACCCACCCTTCCCGGTGAAAATCAGGGACAAATAAAGAATAAATTCTAACAAATTAAGTTCAAAAATGGAGAAAGTTACATTACCATATGTAAAATAGATAACCCATTGGAATTTGCTGTGTCTCAGGGAACTCAAACAGGGACTCTGCAACAACCTAGGGGCTTCCCAGCTAGTTCAGGGTAAATAATCTGCCTGCAATGCAGGAGACTCTGGTTCGATCCCTGGGTCGGGAAGATCCAGTAGAGAAGGAAATGGCAACCCACTCCAAAATTCTTGCCTGGGAAATTCCATGGACAGAAGAGCCTGGTCCATGGGGTCACAAGAGTAGGACACGATTTAGTGATTAAACCACCACCAGAGGGATGGGATGGGGAGGGACGTGGGAGGGAGGTTCAAGAGGGAGAGGACATATGTATACCTATGGCTGATTCATGTTGAGGTTTGACAGAAAACAACACAATTCTATGTAAAGCAATTATCCTTCAATTAAAAAAAAATAAACTTTTTTTAAATGAAGAAAGGCCACCCTTGGAGGGAGGGCGCCAACTGCTCTCTATCATCCAAGGAGAAGCAGCTAGAACGTGTCTGACCAGAGGCTTCACAGAAGGGGCTTCTGCAGGGACATGGCTGGGGTGAGAAGACCTCTTTTTTTCCTTCGACTCGAATGCCTTTGATAATTCAATCATTCAACAGCTATTTACAGGAACAATGTGCCAGGCACTGTCCCAAGTTCTAGGGCTAGACCAGTAAACCAAGCAGACCAGGAAACCAACCAACCAACCAAACCTCAGGGAGCAGCAGGCCAGCCCCTCAAGGGCCTGGGTGACCCTGAATGGCAAGGGGCGCTGAGGGAGGCTTGGAGCAGAGAAGGGCCATGCTCTGACCCTGTTTCCTCCTTAGCTGGTCACACAGGCCTGATTCCTATACTGTTCCCTCCATTAAAACCCAATGAATGGACCCCATCTCTAAGTTTTCATTTTTTCCTATTAATGGCCAGGTTCCCAGGCAAGGAGGGAACCTCCACCTCACTCCATCAAGACTTGCTATAAACTACAGTGAGTAAGACAGTGGGGGTGGGGTGGGGGGATGTTAGCCCAAGAATATACTACCTAGGGGATCAGGGAGCCCAGAAACACTCGTTGAAGCTATGGACAAGATGGAAGTCAGGGAGGCAGTGGAGACTGTGCCCCTCAGGTGGCGGGCAGCCAGCTGCTTCCCCGCGGGTCCGGCACTCACACCCCTCCAGCGGCCTGCAGCCTGCGTGATGACGTCAGAGGGCGGAAGTCCCCTCACGGTGGCCAGGAGGGTTGAAAGCCGGGTGTCCAGGGTGTAGCACACTTTACAGTAAATATGAGCGACTTCACTTTCCTTTCCTTTCTCTTTCATTTAATTAAACTACAGATAGAGCAGTAGGGGGTCAAGGATGGGAACACTGGATTTAAATAGCAGTAGAGGCACTACCGGAGAAGGCGATGGCACCCCACTCCAGTACTCTTGCCTGGAAAATCCCGTGGACGGAGGAGCCTGGTAGGCTGCAGTCCATGGGGTTGCGAAGAGACGGACACGACTGAGCGACTTCACTTTCACTTTTCACTTTCATGCACTGGAGAAGGAAATGGCAACTCACTCCAGTGTTCTTGCCTGGAGCATCCCAGGGACAGAGGGAGCCTGGTGGGCTGCCGTCTATGAGGTCGCACAGAGTCGGACATGATTGAAGCGACTTAGCAGCAGCAGAGCCACTACAAAAAAATTTGCTGATTGGCCATCTCAGTCATAGCAAACACACTTAGGACACACAGTGACACTTAATGAAAGGATTGTGAACCCAAAGGGAACATTAGAACCCATAACCTAGTTTTTCATTTCTTTTATTTAAAAAAAAGTTAAATATATGAAAAAGTATGGAAAATAGTCTAATGACACACCCATATAATCTAGCTCTAACTCATAGTCTATCTTGTTTCCTCTATGTACTCACCCACCTACTTCTTGATTTCATCTATAAATATTTCAGTATGTATCTCTGAAACATACAAACTTTTCTTTTAAACACAGCACAATATTATTATACTTTAATAATTTTAATGTTAAATATTGTTATTCATTTTATTTTTATTTAACTTTAATAACTTTTCATATCAATAAGTAACTGTTCAGGTTTCCCCAATGGTCTCAAATATTTGTTTGTAATGTGTTTGTTTGAATCAGCATCCATTTAGAGCCACACATTGCAACTGGTGAATATATCTCTTAAATCTCTTTTAATTTAAGGTTTCCTTCCATCTCCATCTTCCCCTTTACCATTTGTTAGAGAAACTATAATTTCCCCCAATCTGGATTTTGTTGATTACATCCCTGTGGTGAGGTTTAACATTCACTGTAACAATTTCCCTCATTCTTTCTTACTTAGTTCAGAACAAGGCACAGAAACATAACCCAATAAAATAGCTAAAACAAAAACAAAAGCAATCTGATTGCCTCCGCCGTAAAGGACCAGATGCTGACAAACTCAAGACTGGAAATGAATGCCCCACAGATGTGGAACCAGCTACTCAGATTAGAAAACCAGGTTTAAAGCTGGGACACTCCTGAGCTGGCACACACAGGAAACGGGGCATCAGCTGAGGAGGCAGTGTGGAGGTTGCAGGAGGTGACTGTCCTCCATCTGAGGACAGGAAGGTTCCAGGGACACTTCAGAGAAAAATAAACCATGGAGGGGAAAGCAAGCTGGAGTTGGGGCCGGGCAGGGGGTGGGGGGCTGCTCCTGAGTTGGTTTCAGCATGTTAATCAGTTTTAAATCTGCCACCATTAAAGATGAACATTTCAGAGTCCAAAGGAAGAGGGCAAAGGCAGTACTGTGTTTTCCAAAGGGAAGCAGGTTGGACTCCAAGGGCAGGAGGCACAGACTCCCAAGAGCTTCTGCACTGGAAGATGTAGCAGAGCTCACCGACTTAACTCACAGCCTGTGACAGGCAGCCCCCTCCGTCCTCCCCTCACCCAGCACAGAAAGCATGTGCTCTGCTGGTTTTCTAATAATGGGACACAGTTGGCTACAGGCTCTGGAGTAAAAAAAATACCTGACCTTAAATCCCAGCTCCTCCACTTAAAAGTAGTGTGACCTTAGACAACCTGCCTAAGCTCCCTGTGCCTCAGTTTCCTCATCTGTTAACTGCAGACACCACTGTCAGTCTGCACTAACTCTTGTGAGGTCAATAGGGTCGTACCGCCGAGGCTCACTGAAAAGTGCCTAGGGCAAGCCCATCGTACATTAGCCCTTCACCCCCAAAGATTTCTGCCAGACCACCCCCACCCAGACCCTGGCAGGGAGCCATACCTGAACCCGCTGGACATCCGACTGGGTTCCTGATGCAGTCTGTGGCCATGCATGGCACAAAGCCAACTGACCCGTAAAGGGTTCAATCCCATGAGCCTGATCTCAATAGCCCAGCTCCAACCAACTGAGCTAATTACAACAGACTGGGAGTCAACTCGGATTGGAGACGCCCGTAGCTGTTCATACAATATTCTCAAACAGTTTGGTCCTAAGATGCTGTGTGACACAACACACTGGCCAGCTTTACTAATGACCTCATCTTTTAAAAATCTTACTGTAATGTAACAAACAGATGTGTCCCTTAAGAGGATTAGGTGGAAATTCATTAGAGCAGTAATACCAGTGGATTTGTGTTCTAAAACTGACGCCCATCAATCAACTCAGTGCGGGCTTCGGCTTAGTGCTGCTCAGCCTCAGGGAGAACCCTGGAGAACTGGGCAGCCAGGTCTTTACCCTCAAGGCAGGATGTCTGAACAGGGGGCGCATGGAAAACCCTCTTAGCCCTGCACTGAGTCTAACCTAAACGACCTCTAGTCCCCGCTGCCCAGACTGCAGTGTGCACAGGAATCTACGATGCATCTTGGGAAAACACACATTCTGACTCCGCAGGCCTGGGGAGGCCTGAGAGTGCATTTCTAAGAGCCCAGGAGACACCAGCCCACGTGCGGAGGACCAAGGTCCCAATCCTCACAGCAATCAGCTGTCTTGCAGGTCGTGTAGCTGAGGCAGCAAGGGAACCACAAGGAGAAAAGCAGTGAGAAAGGAATGAACAGGGCACCGTCCAGGCTAATCCAATGAGAGGATGGAACTCTGAAACGTGGGCAGGCTGCCTAGAAGGAGGAAACTCAAGACACAAAAGTAGAGTCATTAAGGGCTCGGACCAGGTGCCAAATGCCGGTCCTGGAACTTCCCACTCACATGGCCCGCTGACTTTTTTTTGCTTCGGGCTCTTTGGCTTTGAGATGCAACCGTCCCAGTGCCTGACCCATGGGGTGGTCTTGAGCTTGGCAGAAGGATGCATGTCTGGGACAGTGCTTGGTGCAGGCAAGTGGCCAGAACCTGGGAGCTATTATTCTCTACTCTCTAGTCCTCAGCAGCTACGGAAACATTTCCTGAATTATTAGGTCATAATTGCCATTTTGACACACACACCAGTTAGCACTTTTCTGTAATGTTCTACAATTTCAGTTTGCCTCTCAAATAGAAATAAGAATCCTTAGAGTCTTTGCCTTTAGCACCAATCAATCCAAATACATTCATGCTTTGAAAGGTCCATGATTCTGTTAATTCTACTGCACAGTTTTTTCTAAATTAGAAGTCCTATAATTACAATTTTTTTAAGGCACTAAACCAGAAATAAACACCTGTTCATGCAGCATTTGAAAACAAAAGGCTTCACATAGTCCAGATAAAACATATAACCACCAGAATAAACATCTCCCCAGTGAGAATACAGCACCTATTCTCTGTACTGACCTTTTTTATTATTAAACTAATCATTTATTTAATCATCCTCAAGGAACTACTATAAAAAGCTGGGGGAAGGAGAGGCTTCAGTCTAGCAGCTTGGAAAAAAAAAAGGTAAAACATTATAAGAACAATGTGTTGTTTCTGTCCAAGTCAATGGTTTAAATGAGCAACTAATTTCGAATGGCATCAGCAAACAAAAGATAAATTTATACATACTTCCCACAGTTAGGAAAAGATACATAGGCTCAAGCTTGGGCTGGGAAGGATGTGAAGGGTAAACCAGTTCAGAGGTTCCCAGCACAGAGACTCCTTAGAGGAACTTGACAAATTAAGACCCTCTGCAGGGTCTTTGAGGGGCGTGTTACACAAGTGTGTCCACTTAGTGAAAATTCATGTAGCTGCTCACTCGGGGCCTGCACGCATTTCTGTGCGTACCATCTACTTTGAGCAAAAGTCTGCACTCCCAGGTCAGATGGTTGAGGATGCTAAGAGTTTCCGAAGTTTCACAGCCACACTTCTCCCCTCTCACCACCCAGAATGTCCCCTACCCCAGAAACTCATCTTCCTGCCAGGCCAGGCTCAAGGAGACCCATGGCAGGGGCATACCCACTCCCTCACTGTTAGCTAATTCATAGCCAGGTTGGTAACAATTTGTTTCCCCCTCTGGCTGTGAACTCTACCAGGTCAGCAATTCTGTCTCAGTGCTCTTACTCATGCTAGTAACATTTGCTTGCCCCAGGCCAAAAACTACCTGGCCTAGAAAACTGAGTCGGGAACTCCCCAAGTTAATGGAACGGAAGCCAGAGTAGATGCGGAGTTGGCCAAACAACTGGTCCAGAGAGCAGAACAGCAGTGGGGTCTCAAGTCACACAGACCGGTTTCAATATCAGCTCCCCACTCTTAGAGAAACTAGCTTACTCAACTGTTTTCAGCCTGTTTCCTCATCCATCAAACAGGTCCAGTAAAAGTCTGCACTTGACAGATACATGTAACATGAAATGAGATGCCACACTGACATCCCTAGTAGAGCACACACCTACATACCAACCACTCAAAACGCATTAGCTCTATCACAGATGGATCATTCAATCTGGGAGATTTCCTGCTGGAAATTAACCAACATTTTACAATAGTAATGCACACCTGGGCACAGAAATGCCCTGAATTCTGCTTTATAGAACCCTGGCTAATACAACCAGCCACTGAGTCGGCTCTAGATGTGAACAACCATGCCACACATCTGACAGTACAACAGGGGTCTTCAGGCAACAGACTCTGAGACTGAGGCTGGCCGGGGCCCCCAAGACAAGGGATCAACGGGTGTCTGTGGGACATCTTCAGGTTCCGTTTATTCTACAAGAGTCACTGCTGAAAGTCCTGTAAGCCAGTGCAGCTGCTGAGCTGTGGCTTCCCGGGAGGTGGGGGCGGAGGAAAGCATAATGCTGGGGCATCACGATCTCCTACCAGACCAGGAACACTGGATCAGGCTATGGGGCTCATCCATGGAAACATAAAAATGCATGCCGGTTTCCAGCTTGAAAGGTCAACCCCAGGTTTGAAATCCAAGGAAACCACTTCAAGGTCACAGGGCCACAATTATAAGTCTTCTGTGGTTTCAACAAAGGATCACTATAATCAGAGACCATAATGAATGAAATAACCATGATGCTGAAGAAGCTCTGCAAAGTTTTTTAACTGAATCCACTGATTGAGAAGAACCAAGTAACCAGCAAAGTGATCCTGATAAGCTGAATCCACAAGACATTTTTCTGTCTCCCATCTCCCAACCCAACCTTTCATGACCACAGGGGTTCCCGGGACTATCCATCCTGCACCAACACAGAGACAAGGAGACAGAACTGCCCTACTCCTCATTCCTCTAGACGGGTTACTCATTAGTAGTGGGGGCTGGGGAGGGGAGGGGGGAGCCGTGATATACTACCAACAGACACCACTGCAAAGTTCACCGGTTTCCACATCAACCTCCCTCGCTTCTTCCAAGGCAGGTGAACATCATACAGAAACCTAAGGAATTTTTAAAACTTAATTTTGTTCTTTTTGTCATCAAGTGTTATCGCTTCCAAATATTTATCAGTTGTTGATCCTCAAAGAATAAATCATCTACAAGCTTTGTTATGTACCCTAAGCGGGGGAGAAAAAAAAAGTACGAGGGAAGTAATTCAAGATACAGTCACTCTATTTAAGTGGGAGGAAGGGTTCTCCTGGGTAAACTAAATGGCTGGCTTTGCCCACCTCTCTGCAACACACACACTTTGCGAGATGCCTGTTCCGCAAAGAGTTAAAAAAGAAAAAGGAAAAAAAAAATCAAGCCATTCTTCCCAGGGGTCACTCATTTCGGGCTTTGTGCACGCGGGCCGCCCCTCGGCGCCCCCGCCCCTCCTCCCACGGCCACTGCTCCCCCAAGACCACCTGCTTCTTCTAAGAAAAAAGGGGCTGCTCTGAGCACGATCGCTGCGCGTTGGCGGCGTCCTCCGCGGCGCCCCCGGGGTAGGAAGGAGAGGCGTACCCGGGAAGCGTGCTTTATCGCGAGGGTCGCGCTGCCGCCTGCAGCGGCCCCAGAGGTTGAAGAGGTTTTGTCCCGGCGTCGCTCGGGGCTCTCCTCGGAAGGAACAGAGTCCCCGGGGCCCGGGTTCTTTCCGCGCGGAGCTCGGCGCCCGCCCTCCCGGGTTCGGGAACCGACCGCCGGCGTCCGAGCCCACCCCGCCCACCCAGCCGAGCTAACGGCGAGGCGCGGGGAACCCTCTGCATCCCGCCTCGGGTCGCCGCCGCACCTGTTCGGCCTTGCCCGCCCCCGCTCTGGGCCGGAACGCGGGGCGGTCCTCCTCGCCGGCCCGGGCGATCCCAAGCCAACCAGCGCGCGCCCGGACCCCTCTGCCTAACGGGGAGAGGGGGGGTCTGCCGTTGGGCGCTGGTTCCCCGGCCGCACCCAGCTCAGCTCGCCCCCGGCGCCCCTACCCCGGCGCGTCCCGCAGCAGGGACTGCGCCCAGGGGGCTCAGCCCGCCCCTGCCCCCCAGCCTCCCGCCCGGCGGTACCTTGTGCGGCGCCCGCAGCAGTCGGTGGACCCCGGCCAGCTGGGTGCCGAGCGCGAGGTCCTCGCGGAACGTGAACAGCGGCGGCCGGCTGGGCTCGGGGAAGTTGGTGCTGTTGAAAGGGTCCGTATCGTCCAAGAACTGCACCCGGCAGGCCAGCGTGGCCATGATGCATCCCTGCCCCAGGGGGGCGCGGGCCCCGGGATCGACGGGGGTCACCGCAAGCAGGGGAGGCCGCGGCCGCCGCTCGCTGGCTCGCGGGCTCGCAGGCTCCGGCGCGCCTGGCTGCAGCCCGGGCTCCGGCCGCGGGGGGCGGGGCGGGGGCGGGGCCGGCGGGCCCCTCCTCCCCGGGCTCGCCGGCTCCTCCCCTCCTGCGTCCCCCGCGCGCCAGCCGGGACCCACGCGACTCGCCGCCGGGAACGCGAAAGACAGAGCGGCTTGCGCAGTATCCGCAGCCCTGGGCCGAGTGCGCGGGCGGAAAGACCCCCGACCCGCCCCACACACACACAGAGCTCCGCGGGCCGACCCCGCAGCGTGGACGCCGCCTGGGCCCCTGGCAGCACGTGCGCCCCGCCGCCCCGGCCGAGCTGCACCCCTCTGAGCTAAGGGAACCGAGGTGTGCGGCGGATGGGGGCATAGCCGTCCTCGGGCATCTTATCCATCTGAAAGCAGGCTTAACTCTTTCCAGATGAAGGCGGCGGCGGCCAGGCTCCTGCTGCCTGGATTCGGAAAGCCCCAGCTGGGCACCAGGAGGCGAGGAAGCCCCCCGCCCCACCCCACCCCGACAAGCAAGAAAGCAAGCCGGGGTAGTGGCAGCCACCTGGAGCCCTGGGCAGGGTTCCGGGGAGGTTCCCTCGAAGAGAAGGAAGCTAAGAAGGTGGAGGGTGAACCGGGGTTCGCTGGCAGCGGTTCTTAAGAAACAAGCCCGGGAGAGCGCCAGGCGGGACGCTTCGGGGGCTGCGCGTGCTGCGCGTGCTGGTTGACCCTCCGCATCCCCATGGCCTCTTGGCCAGTGAGGTCTCCGAAAGCCCTAAATGGATGTAGTGGGGCCGCAGGGGCGCTTCCGGCGGGGTCATCGAATTGCAGGGAGGCAGCGCCGAGCGAGGGACCCACCGGGCACGGAGGGACTTGGAAGGAAGGTTTGCAGCCTGCCCGCCTCGGCCTGCCCCGCGCCTCGAGGCTTCTCGCTGCTCGAGGGTGACCCCCTTCGTTTCCAGTAAGAACTCCCGGTTCTCTCCATTCCCAGGCTATGGCCAAGGTCGCGGGTACCCTCGTGCCTCATGCAGGTCTCGTGGAATAAACTCAGTGGCTCTCAACATCCGCGTCTAAACAAGCCGATTTTGTGACCTGTGGCTCCCCTTCTTCAACGGGAAGAAACCCCGCGTCCCACGCTTAGCCTCTTCACACTCACCTGTGACCTTCCGTTTCCGTGGACCCTCCCCGTCGCACGTGCAGGCTTACGCCTGCTCTTAAAATAACCATGATCCGTGACACCTGCTCATTCCTTCTCTGCACGAGTCCTTTAGACAGGCCAGTACATCAACCTCACCATCAGCTCTTGGGTAGAGGCTAGAATCCCATCCCCTTGGAACCCCTGCCTCCTACCCTCTCATTTTCATCACCATTTTCATTTCGCCTCAGTGAGGGAGGCCTCCATTCTTTCTAGCCACCCCATTTCTCACCTCCGTCCCTACATGAATCCCATCCCATCAGTGACCTCCATACAGTATCACTTTCTTGGCCTCACCTTGCAGGTCCCTAGAATGTTCCCACCCCATCCACTGCTGGCAGCAGCCGCTCCTAATGACCCACCCCGCTCCCCCCAGGTTTCTCAGCACTGTTCAGTGTGGCCCTCCATTCATCTCAGGCTGCCACAAGCTTCTGCTGCTTCACCTACAGAAAAGAAGATCCTGCCCTCCCCACTCCCCTCCTCTCCATCTTCCATGTCCATCCTCTATCTCCTCCATCTCAAGAGATGACCAGAGCCCTGGCTTTCTTCCTGTTCAAGGCTCTACTTCCATCTGGATCCTGAGTCCCTTCCTGTCTCCTCTGGGATCAGCCTGTGTCACTCATCTAGCCTTCCTCTTCCTGCCTTCCTGGGCTCCTTCCCCTTGAGAATCAAGACTGGCCTCCTGGCACACAACCTGGGCTAATCATACAGATCCCAGCTCTTAGAAGAGCCCTGCGCTGGTTTCACGCTCTGCTATTGTGGTCCTTAAACGCATAATGATCAAACAAGAAGACTGGAATTTTCATTCTGCATTGGGATCCGCAAGTTATACAGTTGGTCCTGATGAGCATAAATATTCAAGTGTTTTGTCTTAAAAACTACATCTTTATGAAGGCTGCCTCTCCGTGGCTTATCTCCTCTTCACTTCCTGATCAGCTTCTGAAAGCAAGAGCTATATTCATTTCTCAGCATCGTCACCACCTCTTTGCTCCACACCCCAAAACATCTGACGGACAGCCCTCCCTGCTATTCTGAGACCACGAATGCCATCCATCCTTGTTGCCTCGTTAGGGGGACACCTCAGCCTTGCTACCCACTTTCTCAGCAGCATCTGTCACCATGGACCACGCTTTTTTTAAACTCTTCTCTATCAACTTCATTAGTTCTACCCATTCTCAGTTCATCTTCTCCCACTTCATCAGCTCTTCTCACTTCCTCTGGGCTCTGTTCTCCTTGAAAAAATAGAGCATCACAACTACAGTTTCTGTTCATACATATCTGTGCTCCCACTAAACTGAAAACCAATGTATGGGGCAAGGAGCATGTGGTATTCATCCCTATACATCCCTCCCCTCCAGTGCCTGGCAGAGTGCCTAGCACAGAAAAGGCACACCATAGATTCTGATGAATGAGTGAAACATCAGAGACATCTTTGGGTCCTGTATCCTCCTGTTGGTCATTATGACCTGTCACTGAATCAGCCTTTGAAATATTTCTCAGCTCGCCCTCTGTCTAGCCCTCACTTCCTAGGCTAGTCTTGCATCCTACATTGGAGCTTCCACGGGTGTCTCAGAGCCAGTGATCTTTCAAAGATGTACACTCAGTTCAGTTCAGTCACTCAGTTTTGTCTGACTCTTTGTGACCCCATGAATCGCAGCACACCAGGCCTCCCTGTCCATCACCAGCTCCTGGAGTTCACTCAGACTCACGTCCATCGAGTCAGTGATGCCATCCAGCCATCTCATCCTCTGTCATCCCCTTCTCCTCCTGCCCCCAATCCCTCCCAGCATCAGAGTCTTTTCCAATGAGTCAACTCTTCACATGAGGTGGCCAAAGTACTGGAGTTTCAGCTTTAGCATCATTCCTTCCAAAGAAATTCCAGGGCTGATCTCCTTCAGAATGGACTGGTTGGATCTCCTTGCAATCCAAGGGACTCTCAAGAGTCTTCTCGAACACCACAATTCAAAAGCATCAATTCTTCAGTGCTCAGCTTTCTTCACAGTCAAACTCTCACATCCATATATGACCACTGGAAAAACCATAGCCTTGACTAGATGGACCTTTGTTGGCAAAGTAATGTCTCTGCTTTTGAATACGCTATCATAACTTTCCTTCCAAGGAGTAAGCGTCTTTTAATTTCATGGATGTGTCATATCTCAGGGGAAAATTCTTACACGCCAAACTCCTTAGCATGACCCACACGGCCATCTAAGATCTGCTGCAATTTACCACTCCAGACTTACTCCTTCACATCCTGGCCACGTTGAATTATTACCCTTTCCCAAACATGCTGAAAGCTGAGCATATAAAGAAAGCTGAGCGCCGAAGAACTGATGCTTTTGAACTGTGGTACTGAAGACTCCTTGAGAGCCCCTTGGACTGCAAGGAGATCCAATCAGCCATTCTAAAAGAGATCAGTCCTGAATATTCATTGGAAGGACTAATGATGAAGCTGAAACTCCAATACTTTAGCCACCTGATGGGAAGAACTGACTCGTTTTAAATGACCCTGATGCTGGGAAAGATTGAAGGCAGGAGGGAAGGGGATGGCAGAGGATGAGATGGTTGGATGGTATCACCAAGCTCCAGGAGTTGGTGATGGACAGGAAAGCCTGGCTTGCTGCAGTCCAGGGGTTGCAAAGAATCGGACACGACTGAGTGACTGAACTGACTGAAATGTGCTGAGATTTTTTTTATGTGAGCTTCTCAACCTGGTAAGCTCCTCTTACCTATCTAGATAGCCAGCTGAACCCGCTCATCCTCCAACACACATGTCTAAGATCAGCTCTTCTAGAGAAACATCTCTAACTTCACCTCCAAACAAGGATGGTATCACTTTCCTTTATGACCTCAGATTACTTTCTACCGTGGCTCTGGTAGCTCTTTTCTTGGTGCATTGAAAATACTTGCTTACTGGTATGCCTGCTCTTCTAAACCATAAGACTTTAAAGGATTGGAATTTGTCTTACTCGATTTTAGTTTTAAAACTTCAAATAGAGACTGGCACCTAAAATGAAACCCTCAAAAACTTTAATCATAGAGGCCATCCTCAATTCTTTTGAGGATTTCTGCCCTGACAACTCACTTTAAACTGCTCTTAGCAATAATATTTTCCTCTGATGAACAGCCAACATTTTTTCTCAGCGTATTTTCTGAAATCATTCTGTTTTAACTTCTTGTAGCTTAAAAGGTCAGGAGTTATAACAAAAAATACCAGCCCCCTGTTTCATGACCGCCACCTATATCCCTTCTCACTTCCCAGAGGCACTCAGTTTTAAATAAGGACCCTGCTCTGTTTTGATCAACAAATTTTAGAGAATATACTGACTTTATATCATGCTACATTACAGACTTCCTTTCTCCATCATCCCAATATAGTTTTATCAGGATTTTAGTTAAATTCTCATTCAGTGACTTTTTAAAGTCTTTTTATTTATTATTGATGTTTATTTGGGGCTTCCCTGGTAGCTCATTGGTAAAGAATCGGCCTGTAATGTGAGTATTCTTGCCAGAAAAATCCCATGGACAGAGGAGTCTGACAGGCTACAGTCCACGTGGTCACAAAAGAGTCAAACATGACTTAGTAAACAGCAATTGAGATTTTTATTTATTTATTTTTGGCTGCACTGCCTCTGTGTTGCTTTGTGTGGGCTTTCTCTAGTTGCAGCGAGCAGGCTTCTTATTGCAGTGGCTTCTCTTGTTTGGAGCACGGCTCTAGGCCCAACCACTTCAGTCATTGCAGCACACAGGCTCGATAGTTGGGAGGGCTTAGCTGCTCCACAGCACGTGGAATCTTCCCAGGACCAGAGATCAAACCTGTGTCCCCTACATTGGCCAGGGGATTCTTATCCATTCCACCACCAGGGGAGTCTTCATGATTTTTAAAGTAATAGCTGTGTTACTATTGTTCACTTTTATGCCAAGTAGTTCACATGATTACATGGCCTTTCTTGAACACCTTTTTGGTTTCTTTCTGAAGTTAGTATTTGCCTCAAATTTTTTCAGTTATTTTTTTTTTTCTTGAGCAGCCGGTTAGATCTCATATCCTGCAACAGCTCTGAAAATGCCTCTTTTGATAATACCAAATAATTTCTCGATGCTATATTCTAGCCCTAGGACACCCCTCTCAGAAACACCCCTCTGGCCATCCTCCATCCTCCTGTTCCTCTCAGCCCTTTCCTATCCAGGATTTCCTTGGTGTCCCTCTTGTGTGGGAACCCCTGGTTCTCAGATCAAATGTCCTATTCCTTCTTGGTTTACACTTGCAATTTTTTTAAACTATATGGCCCAGTAGCTTTCTGAGAAAATGTAAATTTTTGAAACTTTCATCTCTAAAAGTAATTTTTATTCTCTGGTAGCTCAAATGGTAAATTATCTGCCTGTAATGCTGGAGATCTGGGTTTGATCCCTGGTAAGGAAGATTCCCTGGAAGGAGGAAATGGCAACCTACTCCAGTATTCTTGCCTGGAAAATCCCATGGACAGAGGAGCCTGACAGGCTACAGTCCATGGGGTCGCAAAGAGCTGGACACGACTGAGTGACTGGCACAGACAGCCTCACACTTGCCTTGGTGTGGTACTTCTGTTGGGAAGATTGGCCACATCCCTTCCCACACTTTTTTCTCCCATCATTTTGCCATGTGACTTTGCCACTTGCCCCCAACAAAATATGGGGTCTATTTCCACACTCCTTGAATGGGGATTACTGTGTAACTTACTGTGATAGCCTATGTTGGAAGTGGCACTGTGTGACTTCTGAAACTAAGGCTTCAAGAATCCTTACAGCATCTGTTCTCACCCTCTGAGCATATGGAATTGAAACTATCATATGAAGAAGCCAGGTCCTAGAAATAGTGGTAAAAAAAATTACTGCTGAAAACTGGGAGTATGGTTACGTGTGTTATGCAGCAGTAAAACAATTGAGAAAACAATTGCCCACAATAATTTGGAAGATAGAAAATGCATCTATGAACTTGTAGACTTGGCTAAGGAGTCTCTCCTCCTCCATCTGGTAAGTTGCTGCTGCTGCTACTGCTAAGTCACTTCAGTGGTGTCCAACTCTTTTTGACACCCCATGGACTGCAGCCTACCAGGCTCCTCTGTCCACGGGATTTTCCAGGCAAGAGTACTGGAGTGGGATGCCATTGCTTTCTCCATCTGGTAAATTAGACCCGGCTTTTTCCCATTGGCAGTCCTAGGGTAGCATACTAAGAGTTCAAGAGCAAAACCTTAAGAGTTTCTTGAACCTTGAGCTCAGAGCTTGTGCTGTGTCACTTTCACCACTGTTTTTTTTGTTTGTTTGTTTTTGTTTTTTTTTTTATCAAAGTCAAGGCCAGCCTAGATCAAAGAGCAGAGAAAAAGATCTCACTCCAGGCGGCGCTAGTGGCAAAGACTCTGCCTGCCAGTGCAGGAGATGCAAGAGACATGAATTCGATCCCTGGGTCAGGAAGATCCCTTGGAGTGGGAGATGACTCCCCTCTCCAGTATTCTTGGCTGGAAACTCCCATGAACAGAGGAGCCAGGCAGGCTACAGTCCATGGGGTGGCAAAGAGTTGAACACGGCTGAGCCGCTGAGCACACTCTGCTGGGAGAAGCAAAGTCACATTGCAAAGAGGCCTGAGGGACTCTTGCAGTCATCTCTGCAACAGTCTAACACACATGATATACAATTCTAGGTTGAAAATGATTTTCACTCAGTTTGAGGAATTGCTTCATTATTGCCTTGAGAAGATGTGTGGTCTGGCGATTACCTAATTTGTATAATATATGTAACTTTTTATTTTCCCTCTCTCTGGAGGATTTTGAATCTTCTCATTATTCCCAGTGTATTGAAATTGTGTGATAAATTACCCTGGTGTGAGTTCATTTTCATTCATCATATTGAGACTCCATTGCTATTTCCAGCCTAGGGATCCAGTTATTTGATTTGTGGAAATGTTCTTCTATCATGTCTCTGATAATTTCCTCTCCACAGTTTTCTCTGCTTGCTGTTTCTGAAACTCCTCTTAATTGGATATTGGACACTAACTAGTCCCTCTAATTTTCTTAACCTTTCCACCCTCTTCATCTCTTTTATTATTTTGTTCTACATTTTGTGAGATTTTTCTCAACTATATGTTCCTTCTCCTTGACTGAATTTTTTTAAAATTTTGGTTGTGCTACACAGCATGTGGGATCTTAGGTCCCCAACTAGGGACTGAACTCACCTCCATGCAGTGTAAGCATGGAGTCCTCACCACTGGACCACCAAGGAAGTCCTTCACCTAAATTTTAATTTCAGCATTCCCATTTTTAATTTTCAAGAACTCTTTTTTAAAAATATAAATTTATTTATTTTAATTGGAGGCTAATTACTTTACAATATTGTTTTGTTTTTTTTTTTTTTTTTTTTTGCCATACATCGACATGAATCCACCACAGGTGTACACGTATTCCCCATCCTGAACCCCCCTCCCACCTCCCTTCCCATACCATCCCTCTGGGTCATCCCAGTGCACCAGCCCCAAGCATCCTGTATCATGCATCGAACCTAAACTGGCGATTCATTTCATATTCTTATTTTCTGATTTTTTCATATGTTATTCTTATTTTCTGGATTTCTCTTGGATCATTGATTCCATTTTTTTTTAAGTTTTCATTTCATTGTAATGTCTGTGTTTAGGAGTCCCCCTCCCACCCCCTGCCTTTCTCTTTCTCTGTCATTTTCTTTTGCAGTTGAATTTATCCTTAATACTTGTGATCGTTGGCTGTTCACTCATGTTAAAAACTGACTGGAAGCTCTGAGGTATAACTGAGGCACTGCAGACAAGCTGTGGACAGATGGCTTTTTCCTTGAGTATCTCTAGGTCTTCTTTCCGGTCTAGTTTACTTTATCCAGGAACGTTCTTACCAGTACATCTCTTAGCCCAGAGCAAGAGGGGCCTGGCCTTAGGCTCCATGCATTAGAGGGCCTCAGTCTGCCACCCTCCCTGAAGGGCAAGGAGTTCACTGTACCAAATGTTATATGTACCTGGGACTCAAGCTGCTGTCTCTTGAGACTGGTCTCCAGGTACCCGGAACCACAGAATCCACTGCCCAGAGGACCCTGAACATATACCCAGTGCCCGCATGTGTCTCTTCCCTGGGTGATCCCCCTAACGGTGGTCCCTGCTGCCTCCTATGTCTAAGAAGAGACTATGGGGGGGTGGCTGTTTACAGAGGGTATGGGTGGCATTTGGACGTGCAAGATCCAAGGGCCACACTCTGGAGTTCGTGTCTCAGGGATGGGAGAAGAAAGAGTGTAGGCCATGGCAGCAAGCAGGCTGGGCCAGCTTTCTTCTTGCTGCCCATTTCCTGTGGGGAGTGCCACGGAGTCAGAATCCTAAACTCAGATCTATCCTTCCAAGTCATTATGAAGGTGTATTTGCTGAAGTAGGAAGAGCATATTTTACTTAACATTTTGTTTGATTTATGAATTTTAAATATATTTGTGGCCTTCCCTGATGGCTCAGTTGGTAGGAATCCACGCGCAGTCAGAGACCCTAGTTTGATCCCTGGATTGGGAAGACCCCCTGGAGACGGGCTGGGCTATTCACTCCAGTATTCGTAGGCTTCCTTTGTGACTTAGCTGGTAAAGAAGGAGACCCGGGTTCGACCCCTGGGTTGGGAAGATCCCCTGGAGAAGGGAACAGCTACCTTCTCCAGTATTCTGGCCTGGAGAATTCCATGGATTGTATAGTCCATGGGGTTGCAAAGAGTCGGACATGACTGAGTGACTTTCACTTTTTAAAATATATTTAAATATAAGCTTATGGGCCTCCATTTGAACTTTTGCCTTGGGCCCCACATATCTTGGTGCAGTGGTGAAGAACCTGTCTGCCAATGAAGGAGACGCGAGACACGAGTTCAATCCCTGGGTCAGGAAGATCCCTGGAGGAGGAAATGGCAACCCACTCCAATATACTTGCCTAGAGAAGCCCATGGACAGAGGAGCCTGGCAGGCTACAGCCCATGGGGTCTCAAAGAGTCAGACATGACTAAACTCACGCACACACAAACACACATACTCATACACACAC
Organism: Madoqua kirkii; assembly: GCA_006408675.1. NCBI lineage: Eukaryota > Metazoa > Chordata > Mammalia > Artiodactyla > Bovidae > Madoqua > Madoqua kirkii. The sequence goes on from SJYC01110177.1 coordinate 97,037, forward strand.
AACACGAGTTCAATCCCTGGGTCAGGAAGATCCCTGGAGGAGGAAATGGCAACCCACTCCAATATACTTGCCTAGAGAAGCCCATGGACAGAGGAGCCTGGCAGGCTACAGCCCATGGGGTCTCAAAGAGTCAGACATGACTAAACTCACGCACACACAAACACACATACTCATACACACACACACACAGCACATGTTGGGAGGGGACCTCATTTGCCTCACTGGAATTGGGTAGGGGAGGGCTGAGAACACTCCATCCACTCCACACTTCCCCTTACCCTCCCCCACCTCTCATTGCCAGGCACACTCCTACCTTCTCCAGAGCTTGAAGCCCCTCTGGCTCATTTCTTCAGACTATGACTGCTGCCATGAACAAAACGGGCTACACCAAGGAAGAAACAGAGTGTATTTTTCTTACATCCAGGAGCCCAAGCCCAGGGAACCTAAAGTGGCTGGGCCAGCATGGTATTGAAACACCACGGTTATAAGTCAGTGAATTTCTACTGGAAAAACATTTTCATGATACCTAGCAATTATCCTGGAATCTCACTCTTATTTCTAGGAAATCACTTAGAAGAAGAAAATGAATAAGTATGTAAATAGCCATGTTCAAAAGCAAAATTTACTACAGTCTCACTTATAAAATTTAAAACTAGAAACTTGTATGTCTGTTACAGGAGTACAGGAGTATGTTTTAATTACTTACAATACAATGCAGCCATGCATCATTTCACATACTCACCAACCTCTCAGATCTCGGTCCCAGCTGGAGCAAGGATGAGTCCAGAGTGAGTCACAATCTCAGAGTGATGACAGAAAATCACTTTTCATCCATGGGTGGAAGAAAAAAGATCAAGAAGGTCTGCAAGTGGCTGTCTATCTTAGAAAGTGAATAAAACCTGGTATATTCTATAAACTTCAGAAGAGCAAATTAATCTTTGAGAAGCACTTAGTTACACCCAGAAAACAGAGCAGCCAGAAAACCATGCAAAGCTAGAGCCATTGCAAATGTAACAAAGCTCAACTCAGGGCCCCTCACTTACACAGACCTCCTTCTAAGCCCCGGCATTTCTATGCAAGTGAAGATTAGTTTTTGTGCCCAATTTTTATTTTGTACCCCTTTCCTTCAAGATGACTTTAAGATTGTACAGTCTTTGGACCAGAAAACCTGGATCTGCAGTCCACAGAAGGTATTATATATTAAATGGGAGTGGGGAGACAGGAAGAGAACTACCAATTCAAAGCAGCATCCTTTAAAATCCTAAGAAAAATAGGGAACCTCAAAAAAACGGTTGATACAATGTAGGTTCACCGTCCAGCTGGTCAAGAAATAGTTCAAGAACCAGCTTTAAGAACCACCTTTTTAAAGGACTCCAGTATCAACATAGAAAAATTTCTCAGAGTTGGTCCATTCAGGAAGGCAGGCAGGGAGTCAGAAGTGTCCTGATATTTGCCTTCCTTCTACTTAGGAGCTGACGAAGATGACAGAAAATCACTTTTCATCCATGGGTGGAAGAAAAAAGATCAAGAAGGTCTGCAAGTGGCTGTCTATCTTAGAAAGTGAATAAAACCTGGTATATTCTATAAACTTCAGAAGAGCAAATTAATCTTTGAGAAGCACTTAGTTACACCCAGAAAACAGAGCAGCCAGAAAACCATGCAAAGCTAGAGCCATTGCAAATGTAACAAAGCTCAAGCTCAGGGCCCCTCACTTACACAGACCTCCTTCTAAGCCCCGGCATTTCTATGCAAGTGAAGATTAGTTTTTGTGCCCAATTTTTATTTTGTACCCCTTTCCTTCAAGATGACTTTAAGATTGTACAGTCTTTGGACCAGAAAACCTGGATCTGCAGTCCACAGAAGGTATTATATATTAAATGGGAGTGGGGAGACAGGAAGAGAACTACCAATTCAAAGCAGCATCCTTTAAAATCCTAAGAAAAATAGGGAACCTCAAAAAAACGGTTGATACAATGTAGGTTCACCGTCCAGCTGGTCAAGAAATAGTTCAAGAACCAGCTTTAAGAACCACCTTTTTAAAGGACTCCAGTATCAACATAGAAAAATTTCTCAGAGTTGGTCCATTCAGGAAGGCAGGCAGGGAGTCAGAAGTGTCCTGATATTTGCCTTCCTTCTACTTAGGAGCTGACGAGGGAGCCTAGTGGGCTGCTGTCTATGGGGTCTCACAGAGTCGGACACGACTGAAGCGACTTAGCAGCAGCAGCAGCAGCATCCAATCAGGGGCTTCCCTGGTAGATCAGACGGTAAATAACTCACCTGCAATGTGGGAGACCTGGGTTCTATCCCTGGGTTGGGAAGATCCCCTGGAGGAAGGCATGGCAACCCCCTCCGGTATTCTTGCCTGGAGAATCCCAGAGAAGCCTGGCAGGCTGCAGACCATGGGGTCGCAGCAGCAGCACCCAATCTGAGCTATTTATCATCTTCTTGAAAATCTGCACTTCCTAATGCCACCACCAGATGGCAGACGTGGCTTATTCAGGCCCCATGCTAAACACAAACTGTCCCATTTAGTTGTGGAATTTTATGAGGAAAGTATTATGGGTTTTCTTACTTTTCAGATGAGGTTTAGAAATGTTCAGTGACTTGGTAATATGGGATGACATTTGCCATGTTTTTAATTTGAGGATTTGCAAAGTGAGATAGATAGAAGTTATTTCTATCAGTATCCCCACTCCAAAAAAAAAAAAAAAAAAATCTAGAAAAAGACAGGCTGAAATTGTCTGTCAGCTGGAGCCTAGGTTTCCTTCCGCTTCCATTTACTCTCTGAACTTCCCTAGTGAGAACAGCCTCAGCCTTGCTTGGAGATCAGGTGCTTCGAACACTGCCGGCTCAGTGAAGCTTTCATCCACTGCCAGGGTCTCAGGTGGGCAGTTTGCATCAATGACCTCTCAAGTCCCCACAGACTTTCAGTTCTAGCAGTGGATCTCAGATCCCCTGGATCCCTTCAGCGTGCGCTCTCCTTGGCTGCTCACTGGCTAGATAAGGGAACCCGAGGAAGACTGCAGTCAGTTGGTCCCAAAGGAGTCCTCTAATCAGGGTGGGGTCACACTAAAGAGCAAATGCCACCCACTGCAGCTGGCCTTGCAGGGCTTAACTTCTCTTCAGTTCAGTTCAGTTGCTCAGTCATCTCTGTGACCCAATGAATCGCAGCACGCCAGGCCTCCCTGTCCATCACCAGCTCCCAGAGTTCACTCAAATTCACGTCCATCGAGTCGGTGATGCCATCCAGC
>SJYC01110179.1:0-14476 GCA_006408675.1 Madoqua kirkii
AGATGAGTGCAACTGTGTGGCAGTTTGAGCATTCTTTGGCATTGCCTTTCTTTGGGATTACAACCTGAAGTTTAGGGCATGGTCCTAAATGGTATTTTCATCACCTCCCTTGTGGAAGACACTGGAGGTCCGAGATTTTTGTGGGTGGGAGTCACCCAGGCAGCATCAGCTTGGACAGGTTTCTGCCCCCAGAAGAGATGGCGCTGCCCTGGCCATCGCTGCAGGGCTCCCCTCTCCCTGGGCCAGCCTCCTCACTCCTAGATGCTCCCCTGTCCGAGGACCTCCTTCAAGACACCACGGTCTGGCGATCGTGGTGTTCCTGGTAGGAACCATCGAGCTCACTGAGTACAGGAACTGTGGCTTTTCCCATCCAATAGCATGGACGGCACAGAGGGCCCACCACAGATCACAAACAAGGCTTATCTTCATAACGTTTTCACTGGTATCGAAAGCAAAGCCATTTTTTAATGAACAGTATGACTCCTAACTTTACATCCCAGGTAACTAGAAACAAACTTAAACCCAAAGTTAGTAGAAGGAAGGAAATAACAGATAAGAACAAAAGTAAGAATTAGAAAATAGAAAAACAATAGGTGAAACAACAAAATCTAAATGTTGGGTTTTTTTTTAAAGAGAAACAAAATTTACAAGCCTTTAGCTAGACTAAGAAAAGAGAGAGCTCATAAAATCAGAAATGAAACAAGAGACCTTACAACTGATGACACAGAAGTAAGAAGGAACATAAGAGACTGATGTGAATAATTATATGGTTTTCCTGGCAGTCCAGTGCTTAAGACTCTGGCCTTCTACCGTAAGGGCCTCGGGTTCAGTCCCTGGCTGGGGAACCAAGATCCCGCATGCTGCATGGCACAGCCAAAAAAACAAGCAACAAAAAATGATACTCCAACAAACTGAATAATATTTTTAAAATGGAGAAGTTCTTAGTAACATACAACCTACCAGGACTAAGTCATGAAGAGAAAGCGTGAACACTACAACAGGTATGGAGATTAAATCAATAATAAAAATCTTCCAGTAAAGAAAAGCCCAGGATCAGATGGCTTCACTGGTGAATTCTAACATTTTAAAGCAGAATTAAAGCCCCTTCTTCTCAAGCTATGCTCTAAAAATGAAGAGGAAAGAATGCTGCCAAACTCATTTTATGCCTGTATTATTCTTACTAAACAGAAACACCACAAGAAAACTACAGGCCAATATCCCTGATGAATAAAGGTGCAAAAATCCTCAACAAAATACTAGCAAAAAAAAGATCAAAAGCACATTAAAAGGATCATACACCATGACCAAGTGGGATTTATCCCTTGGATGCAAGAATGCTTTGACATATGAAAATCAATTAATGTGATATGTTTAATAGAATAAAGAATAGATGCAGAAAAGTGTTTGACTTTCATGATAAAAACTCTTAACTAGGAATAGATGGACAGTAACTCAACGCAGTTAAGGCTCCACACAGTAAATACATGAAAAGCCCATAGCTAAAATCACGCTCAAAGGTGAAAAACTAGAAGATTTTCCTCTAAGTTGAAGAATAAGGCAAGGATGCCTATTTTTGCCACTTGTATTCAAGATAGTACTAGAAGTACAATGTAATGAAAGAAATTAAAGAAAATATCAAAAATGGGAAGGCATCCAATGTTTGTGGATTGGAAGACTTAATATTGTTAAGTTGTCCAACTACCCAAAGCAATCTACAGTCAGTGCAAACCCTATCAAATTTCAATAGCATTTTTTATAAAAATAGAAAAAAACAATTGTATGATTCATATGGAATCATGAAAGACTGCAAAGAGCCAAATCAATGCTGAGAAAGAAGAACAAATCTAGAGGTATCACACTTTCTGTTTCAAAATATATTATAAAGCTATAGTAATCAGAACAATATGGTATTCAGTTCAGTTCAGTTCAGTCACTCAGTCATGTCTGACTCTTTGCGACCCCATGAATCGCAGCACACCAGGCCTCCCTGTCCATCACCAACTCCTGCAGTTCACTCAGACTCACGTCCATCGAGTCAGTGATGCCATCCAGCCATCTCATCCTTTGTCATCCCCTTCTCCTCCTGCCCCCAATCCCTCCCAGCATCAGAGTCTTTTCCAATGAGTCAACTCTTCGCATGAAGTGGCCAAAGTACTGGAGTTTCAGCTTTAGCATCATTCCTTCCCAAGAAGTTCCAGGGCTGATCTTCAGAATGGACTGGTTGGATGGTGTTAGCATAAAGACAGAGGTATGGGCTGATAGAATGGAACAGAGACCACTGAAATACACCCACACATATACTCAACTGATATTTAGAAAGACTGCCAATAATACACAGTGGGGAAAGAGAGTCTCTTCAACAAATGATACTGGGAAAATTGGATATCCAATGCAAAAGAATAAAACTGGACCCTGATTTTACACCATACACAAAGGTCAACTGAAAATGAATTAAGGACTTAAACATAAGACCTGAAACTATAAAACTCCTAGAAGAAAGCATAAGTGAAAACCCTCATGACATTGGTCTCGGCAATGACTTTGTGGTTATGAAATCAAAGCCACAGGCAAAAACATCAAAAAAGTAAATGAGTGGAACTACATTGAACTAAAAAACTTCTAAACAGCAAAGGAAGCAAGCAACCAACACAGTGTAAGGCAATCTACCAAAAAGGAGAAAACATTTGCAAATCATGTATTTAACAATGGATTAATCTCCAAAATACATAAAGAGCTCCCACAACTTAATATCACATACACGCAAACTAATAATCCATTTTTTAAAAATTGGCTGAGTGACTGAATAGATACTTCTCCAAAGAAGACATGCAAATAGCCAGCAGGTGTATGAAGAAATGCTCGATGTCACTAACATCAGCAAAGTGTGAATCAAAATCACTATGAGATACCTCACACCCACTATCGTGAAAAAAGACCAAAGACCACAGGTGCTGGTGAGAATGTGGGAAAACTTGAACCCTTGCACACTTTATAAAAAATTATTATTTATTTATTTGGCTGCTCCAGGTCTTAGCTGAGGCATGCAGGATCTTCCCTCTTCCTTGTGACATGTGGCTCTTCAGCTGCGGCGTGGGAACTCTTAGTTGCAGCATATGGGATCTAGTTGCCTAACCAGGGAATCAAACCTGGGGCCTTGCATTGCGAGTTTTAGCCATTGGGCCACCAGGGAAGTCTTCTGAACCCTTGCACACTTGCTGGTAGGAATGCAAAATGGTGTAGCTGCCATGGAAAACAGCATGGAGAGTCCTCAAAAACGTAAGAATAGAACTACTATATGATCCACCAATCCTACTTCTAGCTGTTTACCCAAAAGAACTGAAATCAGCGCCTCAAAGAGACAGTAGCTCTCCCATGATTGCAGCCCCCTGTGCAGTCGTCAAAATGTGGAAGCAACCTAAATGTCCACAGACAGATGATGAATGAATAAAGAAAATATGATACATGCATGTAATGAAACACTCTCCATCCTTAATTTTAAAAAAGGAGCTTCAGCAACAAGTGACAACACAGATGAGGACATTTATGCTAAATGAAATGTGAGCCAGTCACAGGTATGATTCTGCTTATATGAGACGTCTGACTCATTGGAAAAAACCCTGGTGCTGGGAAAGATCGAAGGCAAAAGGAGAAGGGGGTGACAGAGGATGAGATGGTTGGATAGCATCACCGACTCAATGGACATGGATCTGAGCAAATTCTGGGAGATGGTGAAGGACAGGGAAGCCTGGCGTGCTGCAGTCCATGGGGTCACAGAGAGTCCAACAGGACTTAGCAACTGGACAACAACAATACGAGGTATCTAAAATAGTCAAATGCAAAGAATCAAGGAATAGAATGGTGATTGCCAGGGGCTGGAGAGGAGGAAATGGGAGTTATAGTTAAACAGGAAGAATAGAAACCTGCTGTACAACTTTGTACTGATAGTCAATGATGTATGTACGCTTAGAGTTTTAAGAGGGTAGATCCCATCTCAAGAGTTCCTACCACAATCAAAATCTTTCTTAAAAATTCTATTCATACGTTTCAGATAATGCCACACCTGCTGCCAACATAGCAAATCTATTAGCCTACATGCAAGTCCCTGCTTTCATCAGCCTGCTTTGGGCTTAGTTTCAAGGACACGGATGGCACCTCAACAGGCAGGGCACCTTCCCCTGATCAACGTCATGCTCTTTGAGCAAGAGAAAGAGAACTTAAAAGGAAAAAAACATTCCCAGTAGAGCCAAAGCCCCATGTGCCCTCCCTGTTTCTAGTTCTCCACTCCTAAAATGTGTAACTTATCATCCTATCCACTTCTCTATTCCTTTTCTATGGATGTATGTACCCTAAAGGGCTTCTCAGGTGGCTCAGTGGTAAAGAGTCTGCCTGCAGTGCAGGAGCCAGAGGAGACCTGGGTTCAATCCCTGGGTCGGGAAGATTCCCTGAAGAAGGGCATGGCAACCCCCTCCAGCATTCTTGCTTGAAGAATCCCACGGACAGAGGAGCTTGGCAGGCTGCAGTCCATGGGGTCTCAAAGAGTCAGACGCAACTGAAGTGGCTTGGCATGCACGTGTGTTCCCTAAAGCAAGGCATGGTAGTGTTTTGCTTGATTTTTTGGCAATCTTACTGCACATGTTCTGAAATGTGCTTCTTTCTCTCTCAACACTGTGTTCCGATCCCTTCATTTTCACTATCACCTTTTTCCCATTCTCCTGTTAATGGACACTTAGGCCCTTTCCAACTTTGGCTATTAGTAATACTGTTATTACTAATGGACTTCCCTGGTGGCTCAGACGGCAAAGCATCTTTCTACAATGTGGGAGACCTGGGTTGGGAAGATTCCTCGGACAAGGAAACGGCAACCCACTCCAGTACTCTTGCCTAGAAAATCCCATGGACAGAGGAGCTTGGTGCAGGCTACTGTCCATGGGGTCACAAAGAGTTGGGCATGACCGAGCAACTTCACTTCATTTCAATACTGTTATAAAGACTCTACTCTGTTTTCACTTAGAAAAGACTATGGAATGTGTACGGAGGGCCAAGTTCTAAATGAGTTCTTTGCCTGTGTGTCCTGGAATGCAGACTTGACCATCTTGGCCTAGAAGTCAACCTATAACATCAGAGATGAATATTCAGCAATATTCAACCGCGCTTTTGACCCCTCTGGAATTTTCTCACCAAAGAACATCTCCTGGACACTTTAAGTAAATCCCAAACAACAAATGCGTGTTTTGGAGTACAGTATATTTTTGAAACATTCCATATCACACTGGACAATGTATTGGTCTATCTTTCCCTTCTTGGGGTTGTCTCCATGGTGAAACCTTTGAATGTACATTTTGTTTCTTTCATTTCTGTAGCCATGGAACCTGTTCAGCATGTTTTGAATGAAAGGTAAATGAATGGACATCTTCCAATAAGAGGAAGGACTCACTGGTTGACCTTCCCCATCCCATAAGGTGGAGGAGGGGATGAGGTTGCATCTCATTGGGAAGAATTCAGTACCCCCTCCCTCTTCAAGACCTTCCCTGGTGGCTCAGTCGGTAGAGACCGCTTATAATGTGGGAGACACAGGTTCAAGCCCTGGGTTGGGAAGATCCCCTGGAGTAGGAAATGGCAACCCACTCCAGTATTCTTGCCTGGCGCATCCCATGGACAGAGGAGCCTGACAGGCTACAGTCCTTGGGGTCACAAATAGTCGGGCACGACTCAGTGACTAAACCACCACCCCTCTTCAAAGGAATCAGTCTAAAGCATGTAGAAAAGAACCTCTCTCCCAGCTGTAAGAAGCATGAAGGGAATACCCAGAAAGACACTGATGCTACCTATACTGGGGACATACGAAAAACACAATTTGACTTTCTGAGATGTGGCGTTAGAATTAAATTCAAGGGATGTGCCATTGCCCTTGACTTTCACATTCTTTTAGAAGCACATAGGGCTGAAGTTCAGGAGGTGGGAATTAAAGAAAGGACCCAGCATCATAAATACCCAAGAAGCCTGAAAAGGAAACCGTTGCCACAGAAACTACAAAATACACTTCTAGCTAAAACCACATATGAGAAATACTGAAATTAGACCCCAAAGATAATTTACACTTAAAACCAACTGATTGATTATAAAAACAGGACCAGCTTTAATAAATCCAGTCAGTTAACAGATTCTATGGAGCATCTCTTACCTGCCAACCCTGGAAATGCACTGGTGAGCCAGACAGACAGAGGCCCTATCCGTATGGAGCTCACAGTCTGGTGGAGATAGACAGATGTGCGGTCAGTAATATAAGTCATTATAAAACAATCGCGCATTAAAACATCTGAAATCATTCCCAAAATTATTGACTGCAAAAAGTGACACGGGTGGGCTCAGAGGTTAAAGCGTCTGCCTCCAATACGGGAGACCCGGGTTCGATCCCTGGGTTGGGACGATCCCCTGGAGAAGGAAATGGCAACCCACTCCAGTATTCTTGCCTGGAGAATCCCATGGTCAGAGGAGCCTCATAGGCTACAGTCTACGGGGTTGCAAAGAGTCAGACACAACTGAGCAACTTCACTTTCACTTTCACTTGGTCCCGAGAAGATGTTGATGGCACGTGACCAAATTCTTGTAAAACGTGCTTTCTTACTGGGCTCCACTCATATCTGATGGGATGCTGTCTGGAAAGAGTCTCCTCATGCACAACACTGGCCTGATTGAGGTCATCGCGTTAGTTCATCGTTCTCCCATTGGTTAGGGGATGTGGACAGGCCCACATACAGGGTGTGGCATCACTGAGACTTCAAAGAGGCTGGACTTTTCAGATTCTTTTAAGTTATAAAACTTTCTAACATCATTTGCCTCTTTGTTCACTAGCTTCAGAAATTACTGAGTCAGAGACCACATCTTATCATTAATCCTGCCACCAAATGAGAGGGTGAGCACAAGGCTGCATCTCAACAGCCTCACCAGAACCGTTCCTCATCTATCAAAGCCCATGCTATGCTGGGAGCAACACAAAATCCCACAAATCAGGTGAGGAAACAAACTGACTCCTATTCTCAAGAGCTCTGAATAGACCAGGCAGAGAAGCCTGAGACTGACATGTTAAATAATTGAGCAGTAGGTAAGACCAGCTTTAGGTATATGCTGTAGGCAGGGCTGGGCAAGGGTTTAAGGAAAAGAAGTGATAGGACAAATGAACAACATAGATGGAAGGTACTCAAGGTCTGGCCAGCACCATGGGTTCACACATGGACTCCATGCTTCAGAAGGACTTGGCAGGGTGGGTAGGGAGCGTACATACTCATTCTGGGTAGCTCCTGATGACAAGGCAAGACCCAAGGCTGGAAATCACAGGAGGCGGAAACAAGCTCAATCTGGCAAAGAACTTTTGAGCAACTCAGTGTTTTGGGTAACTTCTTTAGGGAGTGAGCGTCCCATCACTGGACATATTCAACTGGAGGCAACAGGAGTGCCCATTAGGGTGGCACAGATGGGATCCTTCAACCTCCAGAGATCCTCTTTTCACTAGCATTTGGAGGCCCTGGGTAGATGAACCAACCCTGTCTGAAGGGTTTGTGGTCAGGAGCACAATTGTTCACAGCCGAGTCACTGAGTATGCCTTCAGGCACGCGAGCGATCCTCAATGCAGCAACTCAAAGTGGGAAAGGAACGGTGGGCAGGGGCAGGAAGCAGCAGGGAGAGGGACGGTGGGCAGAGGCAGGAGGCAGGAGGAAGGGGGTTGCTGGCCCGTGCCTTTGAGCAACACATTCTGGTCAAACCTCTCCTAAGGAAGGTGGACACAGCTCACACTCAGCCTTGAGCAAAAACCTGCCTCCTCTGTACATGCAGGTGGGGAGGCCCATTCTCATTTCTGCTAGATCACTTCCCCAGTACAAGAAGAGAGCCTAAAGTGTCTTTCTAAAGGCCAAGTAAGAACATGGTAACCTCCTCCAATTGGAGGAGGTTAAATATTCCCAGGGAGATTCACTAAAAATGTCAACTAATTAAGAATGATTATATGTCTAACATAGGATTCCCAGTTGGCGCTAATGGTAAAGAACCCGCCTGCCAATGCAGGAGACTTAAGAGACGCGGGTTTGATCCCTGGGTCAAGAAGATCCCCTGGAGGAGGGCATGGCCACCCACACCAGTATTCTTGCCTGGGAAATCCCATGGACAGAGGAGCCTGGCCAGCTACAGTCCATGTGGTCGCAAAGAGTCGGACATGGCTGAGCACGCTTTCAATCTATGACAGAAGAGGCAAGATACACAATGAGGAGAGGATAACCTCTTCAATAAGCAGTGTTGGGAAAAACTGGACAGTTACATGCCAAAGAATCAAAACAGGCTCTTCTTTCCCACCATGCACAAAGATAGATTCACAATGGATGAAAGACTTAAATGTACGATGCAAACCATAAGACTTCTAGAAGAAAAACGAGGTGGCACTCAGTTGGACATCACTCTTAGCAATATTTTTGGATATGTCTCCTCAGGGCAAGGGAAGCACAAGCAAAGAGAAATAATGAGACTACATCAAACTGAAAACCTTTTGCACAGTGAAGGAAACTATCAACAAACAAAAAGCCACCTACTGAATGGTAGAAGATATTTGTAAATGGTATATCCAGTAAGGGGGCACTATCTGAAGTATGCAGAGAATCATACAACTCAATGTAAATAACAAACACACAAGAAATCTTGATTTTAAAATGGGCAGAGGACCTGAATAGACATTTTTCCAAAGAAGACATAGATGGTCAACAGGCACATGAAAAGATGCTCAGTCCCCCTTACTGGGATTAGTGCCCTCACAAAGGAGATCTCAGAGAGCTCCCTCATTCTTCTCCTAAGTGAGGACATAGCAAGAAGTGCTGGCTGTGGACAAGGACGAGGGGCCCAACCAGACACTGAATCTGCCGACACCTTTGTCTTGGGCTCCCAATGTCCAGAACTGAGAAATAAATGTCTGCCCCACCCCACCTCTCCAAAAAAAAGAGAAAAAGAAAGAAAATATGTTCAACATCATTAATCATCAGAGAAATTAAAATCAGAACTGCAATGAGATGTCAGAATCATCTGTCTGAATAACTATTATCAAAGAGGCAACAAATTACAAGTGCTGATGAGCGTACAGAGAAAAGGCAACGTTTGTGTACTATTAGTGGGAGGTATTGTGGCTCAGCTGGTAAAGAATTCATCTGCAATGTGGGAGACCTGGGTTCGATCCCTGGGTTGGGAAGATCCCCTGGAGAAGGGAACGGCTACCCACTCCAGTACTCTGGCCTGGAGAATTTCATGGACTATATAGTCCATGGGGTCACAAAGAGTCAGACAGAAGTGAGTGACTTTCACTTCACTTAACAGTGGAAAGGTAAACTGGTGCAACCACTATGAAAAACAATATAGACATTCCTCAAACAATTAAAAATAGATGACCCAGCAGTTCTAACCTTGAGTTTATATCCACAGAAAATTAAATCACTGATTCAAAAACATACATGCATCGCTGCGTTCATTGTAGCATTATTTACAACAGCCAAGACATGGAAGTAACCGAAGTGCCCATGAATAAACAAGCAGGAAAAGAAGAGGTGCGTATATGCTTTAGAATATTATTCACACTTAAAAAAGAACAAAATAATGCCATTTACAGCAACATGGCGGGACCTAGAGATTGTCACAATGAGTGAAGTGAGTCAGACACAGAAAGACAAGTACCACAAACCATCGCTTATATATGGAATCTAAAAAATGAATGCAAATAAATTTATTTACAAAACGGAAGTAGAGTCATGGACATAGAAAACAAACTCATGCTCTCCAGGGGATAAGGTGGGGAGGATAAATCGGGAGATTGGACTGACACACACACTACTGTATGTAAAATAGATAACTAATAAGAACCTATTGTATAAAGCACAGGAAACTCTACTCAGAACTCTGTAAAGGCCTACATGGGAAAAGAATCTTTAAAAAGTAGATATACATACATGTATAACTGACTCACTTTGCTGTACCCCTGAAACTAACACAACATTGTAATTCAGCTGTACTCCAATAAAATTTTTTTAAGAAAAGAATGAAATCTTGCCACTTGTGCCAAGATGGATGCACCTAGGATATTATGCTAATTGTGAAGTAAATTGGACAGAGATAAACAAATACTGTATGAATTCACTTATATGTGGAATCCGAAAAACAAAATAAGACACATAACTAAACAAAGTCATGGATACAAAGAAAAAACAGTTGCCAGAGGGGAGGAGGGCAAGAGAAAACTGTGAAGGAAATTAAGAAGCACACATTTTTAGTTGCAAAATAAATGTCAGGGTTATGAAACAGTGTGGGAAATATAGTCAATTATGTAATATCTTTCCATGGTGACATATCATAACTAGACTTATCTTGATGATGATTTTGAAAAGAAGAGAAATATTGAATCACTATGCTGTGTACCAGGGATTAACATAATGTTGCAGGTCAATTATACTTCAAAATAAACTCATAGAAAAAGAGATCAAATTTGTGGTTCCCAGAGGTGAGACGTGGGTGGGAAAACTGGATAAAAGCAGTTAAAAGATACAAATTTCCAGTTATAAGATAAGTAAGTCCCAGGGATGTAAGGTACAACACGATTAACATAATTAACATTGTTTTATATTATATAGGAAAAATGTTAAAAGAGCAAATCCTCAGAGTGCTCATCACAAGGAAAAATTGTATTGGTTTCCATTTCTTTGACTTTATTGGGTTAGCTGAAACCTTCCTTCGGTGTTTTAAGTAAAAATAAAAGACACATTTGCATTTTTACCACTAACTTTATTGAACAATGCATTCACCGTTTTGTTCCACTACCTTGCGCCATTTTTCGGGCAACTTCATAATTCCATCTTCCCAAAACTTTCTTTCTTTTTGAGCAAAGAACTGTTCCAGGGCCTTTTACAGTCTTTCAGGGAATGGAAACTTTTTCCATTAAGAGACTAAATGGGAATCCAAAGAGGCAATGTCTGGTGAGCACAGCATATGAATCAGAACTTCCCAGCCAAGCTGTAACAGCTTTTGCCTGGTCATCAAAGAAGCCTGAAATCTTACATTATCCTGATGGAAGATTATGCATTTTCTATTGACTAATTCCAGATGCTATTCACTGAGTGCTGCTTTCAGTTGGTCTCATTAGGAGCAGTCCTTGTTGAAATCAATTGTTTGGCTTTCCAGAAGGAGCTCACGACAGAAAACTCCCAACCCCACCATATACACAACATCACCTTCTTTGCAAGAAGATCGCACTTTGGTGTGGTTGGTGGTGGTTCATTCCACTTGTCCCATGATCTCTTCTGATCTACATTATTGTATAGTATCTACTTTTCATGGCCTGTAACAATTTGTTTTCAAAACAGAACATTTTTCTTTACATTTCAGTAGAGAATTGCATGTGGAAATACCATCAAGAAGGTTTGTTTCGCCTAACTTACGTGGAATTGAAACATCAAAGCAATTAACGTAACAATCGGTGCAAATAATTTTCAACACTTGGTTTGGGTATTTCGAGTATGTCAGCTATCCACCGTGTGGTATAACAGTGTTTTTTCTCAGTTAATGTCTCAATTTGATCACCATCAACATCAACTGGTCTACCTGACTGTGGTATATTGTCCAGTGAGAAATCTCCAGCATGAAACTTTGCAAACCGCTTTTCACACATTCCATCCATCACAGCACCTTCCTCACACACTGCACACATCTTTTTCTACATTTCAGTTGCATTTTTACCTTTCTTGAAATAATACAGATATTATGCCAAGAATGTTGCTTTTCTTCATCTTTAATATTAAAATAGCAATACAAAAATTCACTAATTTTGATGTTTCTTAATGCGTGCTGGTATGACAGCAGTCATAATATTTTAATTTAATAAAATTGTTTCAAATGAAGCTAGACAACTAAGCTCTACTAGCGCCATCTTATGGAAAAAATGAAGAAAACTTTTGGCCAGCGCAATACATCTGTATAAGACGGTGCACTGACCTTGGGGCTTCCTAGGTGGCGCACTGATAAAGAATAGGCCTGCCAATGCGCAAGAGACCCAGGTTCGAATCTCTAGGTTGGGAAGATCCCCTGGAGAAGGAAATGGCAACCCACTCCAGTATTCTTGCCTGGAGAATCCATGGACTGAAGAGCCTGGCAGGCTATGGTCCATGGGGTCACAAAGAATAGGATATGACTGAGTAACACACACACACTGAACTTATGTGGTAATCATTTCTGCGCCATCTTATGGAAAAAATGAAGAAAACTTTTGGCCAGCGCAATACATCTGTATAAGACGGTGCACTGACCTTGGGGCTTCCTAGGTGGCGCACTGATAAAGAATAGGCCTGCCAATGCGCAAGAGACCCAGGTTCGAATCTCTAGGTTGGGAAGATCCCCTGGAGAAGGAAATGGCAACCCACTCCAGTATTCTTGCCTGGAGAATCCATGGACTGAAGAGCCTGGCAGGCTATGGTCCATGGGGTCACAAAGAATAGGATATGACTGAGTAACACACACACACTGAACTTATGTGGTAATCATTTCATGATGTATGTAAGTCAAATCATTGTGCTGTACATCTTAAAATTACATAGTGCTGTATGTCAATTATATCTCCATAAAACTGGAAGAAAAAAAAAGAAGAGGGTAAAAGAGAAATTTAATATATACTGAAAAAAATTTAGGAGACAGCATCCTGACATTTCTTGGTAGCAGGTATATCATGGTGTTCTATGTTTTCTTTCAGCAGAGGGAGCACTTGAGATCCTACAGAGAGGTAACATGGAGAAGATAAATCCAAAGATGTATGCATCAGGTACACTCCAAATTTCACCTGTGAACAAAACAGCAACAACAAGAAGACAGGTTATTTTAGCAATTAAAATAATTTTGCAAATGATAACGTTCCACTAAAATTAAGTCAGGTCTTTAAAGACAGGCCCTGAGACTTGATATGTCCTGCCCATCATGTAGTAGAAGTAGTGAGAAACAGGGAGAATCTGGACTTCCCTGGTGGTCCAGTGGTAAAGAATCCACCTGCCAACGCAGGGGACACGGGTTCCTTCCCTGGTCCAGGAGGCTTCCACAGACTGCCAGGCAACTAAGCCCATGCACCACAACTATGGAGCCCATACTCTGCAACAAGGGAAAGCACTGCAAGGAGAAGTCTGTGTGCCGCACTAGAGTAGCCCCCACGTGCAGCAGCAAAGACCCAGCGTAGCCAAAAAGAAAAATAAGTAAAATTTTAAAAAACAAAACAAGGAGAATCCTAATAGCCCAGGACACCACAGATTCTCACTCCGAAGAGTGTTTTCCTAATAGTATTCCACACCCTTTCACTGCCAGACCTTTTATCTTTCTTCCTTCCTGTATCCCCTGAGTTTCCCACAGGAGGGCTTTGTCCTGCTCTGGGCTCTGACCCACTGCCAGGCTGATTTCTGCTCTGTTCCCTGATGCAAAAGCCATTTTGTGAAAATATGGGCAAAACTCTGCATTTTCTATTAAAACGTGTGATATGCACTATGGACGTGAGTTTGAGTGAACTCCGGGAGTTGGTGATGGACAGGGAGGCCTGGCGTGGGGCAATTCATGGGGTGGCAAAGAGTTGGACACGACTGAGCAACTGAACCTAAAGGATATGCACTAAGTTCTCCAAATTCTCCAGAATAAAGATGGAAGGTCCAAAATGAGGAGCTGTGTGAGTTACTCAAGGTTTGCCATCAGTGTGAATGAACCAGCAGAGTTGCTCCAAAGAGTGAGCAACCCTTTGGAATATGAGACGTGCTCCGAGGTCTGTTCATTGCTGGGATTATAGCAGTTGGCCGCCACCGTGGTCCAGGCCCCAGGCGAGGGACTGGAACCAAATCAATTCCTTAGTATTTGTGTACATGTAGGTGAGGAGTACATAGGAGTTCTCTGTACTTTCTTTGCAGTTTTTCTATAAATCTAATTTTTTTCCAAAATTTGAGAGAATAAAAGACTTGCACACAAGAATTATCGTGACACTGAGAAATACCATTTCCATGTCTAATAGCATTTGTGCCCATCCATCCCCTCTCCTAACAACCTCTGTAGTGCAGACTCAAGGTCCCCATGCCCCCAGTTGACATGGCCGGCTGCACCTGTGCAGAGAGACACACCAGTGTAACGCTCAAGCGCAACAGTTCTGCAGACCACACCTGTCCACCTCTGAAAGGAAAGTTTTGTCGATCAATGACTGCAAAACAAGAACTCTGGCTTTGGAGAAACACAGGCACAATGCAGACATTTTACCATCACTTAACTTGCCAGGCTGTTACTGGAAAGAGATGAAACACTTGCCTTATTTCTGTTAATTGTCAAGAATTGTTCCATGCAGCCTGACTGCTTACTTGGCTTCCTGGAATACCTTGCAAACAGAACGTCCTGACAGAAAGTGCGAGCCCGGAACTAAATGAGTTTTCCTAATAAATAATCTGTTAGA
>SJYC01110180.1:0-40858 GCA_006408675.1 Madoqua kirkii
TAATTGTCAAGAATTGTTCCATGCAGCCTGACTGCTTACTTGGCTTCCTGGAATACCTTGCAAACAGAACGTCCTGACAGAAAGTGCGAGCCCGGAACTAAATGAGTTTTCCTAATAAATAATCTGTTAGACGGAGAAGGCAATGGCACCCCACTCCAGTACTCTTGCCTGGAAAATCCCATGAATGGAGGAGCCTCGTGGGCTACAATCCATAGGATCGCTAAGAGTTGGACATGACTGAGCGACTGAGCGACTTCACTTTTCACTCTCATGCACTGGAGAAGGAAATGGCAACCCACTCCAGTGTTCTTGCCTTGAGAATCCCAGGGACAGGGGAGCCTGGTGAGCTGCCTTTATGGGGTCACAAAAAGTCAGACACGACTGAAGCGATTTAGCAGCATTATGGTAGAAATAGTTTGAGTTAATCTGAAACTGCTAAATCTTCGACAAGTATACTAGATATTGTAAGTTGCCTATTAAGCAACCATTTCCTGTGTTTTCATTTGGTATCTATTGCTTTACCATTTAAATAAGATCACTAGGAAAAGTCAGAGGCAGGAGGGAATAAGAGCTTCTCAGGTGGCCCAGTGATAAAAAATCTGCCTGCCAATGCAAGAGACACAGGAGATAGTTCAATCCCTGGGTCAGGAATATACTCTGCAGTAGGAAATGGCAACTCACTCCAGTATTCTTGCCTGGAGAATTCCATGGGCAGAGAAGTCTGGAGGGTTACATGAATTCCAAAGAGTGTACACACTTGGAGACTGAGCACTCACACATGAGGAAGGAATAATGGGCCACAATTTAGAAAGAGATAAAATGGTTTACAATTTGACATACCATCTTTAGTCATCCCACAAAAAAAAAAAAAAAAAAAAAATAATCTGTTAGAAAGTCAGCTTCTATGAGTCGGACACGACTGAGCGACTGAACTGAACTGAACTGAATGAATAATCTGTTACAAGTCAGCTTCTATTATCTGAATTCCACAACAATAACACTTAGTCATTTTAGCCTCAGGAATATGACTTACAAACTTATTATAGTGAAATTTATTGAATCTTTCTGTGCAGCTATCCTGTTAACTCTAAGGCATTTTTTTTCTTCATGAGATTTCTGTGGCAAAGAAAATAAGATGACAGAATTACTTTACTTGCTATTTCTTTCCTGCCACACAACCCCCTCCACCGCCTTGGCCACACCACGTGGCATGCAGGATCTTAGTACCATGACCAGGAATCGAACCAGTGCTCTCTGCAGTGGAAGTGCAGAGTCTTAACCAGGACCACCATACTTACAAACTTATTATAGTGAAATTTATTGAATCTTTCTGTGCAGCTATCCTGTTAACTCTAAGGCATTTTTTTTCTTCATGAGATTTCTGTGGCAAAGAAAATAAGATGACAGAATTACTTTACTTGCTATTTCTTTCCTGCCACACAACCCCCTCCACCGCCTTGGCCACACCACGTGGCATGCAGGATCTTAGTACCATGACCAGGAATCGAACCAGTGCTCTCTGCAGTGGAAGTGCAGAGTCTTAACCAGGACCACCAGGGAAGTCCCTTTCTTTTCTTTTTTTTAAGTATTTCTTTTTTTTGGCTTTACTAGCTTTATTTTTTTTTTTTACTTTATTCTACATTACAATACTGTATTTCTTATCTATACTCCTTATCTCTTCAATAAGATTCAAAAGCATCAAAAATATATGTAATTTTTAAAAAATGAGATGGGGTGGGACAGGGTGAAGGGTGGGAAGGAGATTCCTGAGGGAGAGAACATATGTATACTTACAACTGATTCATGCTGTTGTACAGCAGAGACCAACACAACATTATAAAGCAATTATCCTTCAATTAAAAAAATAATGTTTTTTAAAAGTGAAGAAAGAAATAGAAAAGAAAAATAAGATCATGTCACAGACAAAGTCTGAACTTTGATGGTAGCCTATCAGCCTTAGAATGTTCTCCCACTTCTAAAAATTATTCAGCATTATTAAGAATTAGTTCTGGTGTATACAACCCATCAGGATCTTAAGATGGGGTGTTGTATTTAGTAATCATGCTTACCTTTCTCTCTCGCCTCTCAGAAAGCTTTTGGAAAACATCTTGGTTTCGTTGTCCAGTTTGCTGATCGATGCAAATCATCTGACATCTGTGACAAGGTCCCAAAACCTGGGCGGTGAGAAGGGAAAAGACAGCGTTGTCATGAAACTGACCCAATGTCCCACTCTGCAGGGAGGAATCTGGGTCCAAGAGGAATGGTTGTAAGCAGCCAATTTCAGACTCAGAGAGAAACGCTCCAACTGCAAGGAGCCAAGAGTGCTGCCTCTTCCCAAAGCTTGCTAGGGAATCACCCACATGTGTTTGAAAGCTGACAGACCCCTGTAGCAGGGATTTGTAGATTATCCGGGGGTGTGGGGCTTCCTCCGGGAGCAAAGCACTGATTGCAGGGCATACTGGGAGAAGATGGCCAGCCACACACCCTGTGCTGCTGTGAGGCCACAGACCACTTGAGGCTTGGGCAAGCAGCTCACGCAACCACAGGCGCCCCTGTGAAACACTGCAGTCTGCACCTGGCATTCCTGTGCATGGATGCACTCAGCTCTTCTCCTTTGAGGCCAAGTGCATGGTTTTTCATGCTTTGCTTGATCAATAATATTGCCATAAAGGTCTTAATTCACATAACTCTCTCATGTTTGAATCTTTTAGGCTAAATCTCTTAAAATAAGGTTATAAAGTCAATAAGTATAAAGCTCTTATGACTTGATGATACCCAGTGAGAAACTGCTTTCCAAAAGAGATGTGCTGGATCTTTTTGCATTGTAACTGCTTCTGCACTGAGTATTACCACCCACAAACATCTCCTAAGCATTTACTTAAAAATTTTGTTATAATGAAGTATAGTTGATTTATGATGTTTCAGGTATATAGCAAGGTCATCTGAAAAGAAAAATAACCCATTACAGTTTATAAGATACTGAGTATAGTTCCCTGTACTACCCAGTAGGTCCTGGCTGTTTATCTATTTTATATATGTCAGTGTGTATCCATTAATCCCAGGTTCCTCATTTAGCATTTACTTTTTGAAAGACACAGTATTAACTATAGCTTATATTTTTTAACACTTGCATAGGACAACATTGTATGGATATAACCTAATTTATTCAACCTCCCTCTTATGGATATCTAGGATATGCTCCAATCTTTATGTTTATAAAGTATTACAATAAGTAATTTTGTAGTATAGCTTCACCTATTTGTAAGAGTATTTTTTGTGGGATATACTTCTACAAGTAAATTTATTGGGTCAAAGAGCATGTATATTTTGACTTTCATTAATTGATGTTTATTAAGTATCACGACCTAAGGAAAGCAAAGCATCTGAGAGGGGTGTTTTAAAGTCTGTCTTATACTCACGTCCCCACGTATCTTACAGCTTACCTGTTACAAAGTAAGTTTCTGGCAGCGATCCTAGTCTAGTTGTAGTTCCTTCTCTTCCCTTTTCCTTCTCTTCCTTTCTTTCTCCCTCTCTCTCCATCTATCATATGTTGAGTGTTTACCCTGGACCAGGCAGGATATGTCAGAGTGGGTGCTTTTACAGCATGGCAAGGACATGGCAATAGAAAATGAAGAGGAGGAAGTCAGGATGGAGGGATGAGGGGGACGGCAGGAAGGCTGGCGCAGAGAGAGCTCTGCGGGAGAGAAAAGAGATGGCTTTTTCAAGGGGGAGCAGCTTCCAGCATAAGATGAAGTTTGGAGAGGTAAATGGACAGGAAAGCTCTTTGGGGCATTCGTGTGGGTGTGTCTGTGTGTGTGCCACGTGGTTTATCACACTGGCAGGGCTTCCCAGGTGGCACTCGTGGTAAAGCACCCACCTGCCAATGCAGGAGACACAAGGACGTGGGTTCTGCCCCTAAGTCGGGAAGATCCCTTTAATTCACATAACTCTCTCATGTTTGAATCTTTTAGGCTAAATCTCTTAAAATAAGGTTATAAAGTCAATAAGTATAAAGCTCTTATGACTTGATGATACCCAGTGAGAAACTGCTTTCCAAAAGAGATGTGCTGGATCTTTTTGCATTGTAACTGCTTCTGCACTGAGTATTACCACCCACAAACATCTCCTAAGCATTTACTTAAAAATTTTGTTATAATTGAAGTATAGTTGATTTATGATGTTTCAGGTATATAGCAAAGTCATCTGAAAAGAAAAATAACCCATTACAGTTTATAAGATACTGAGTATAGTTCCCTGTACTACCCAGTAGGTCCTGGCTGTTTATCTATTTTATATATGTCAGTGTGTATCCATTAATCCCAGGTTCCTCATTTAGCATTTACTTTTTGAAAGACACAGTATTAACTATAGCTTATATTTTTTAACACTTGCATAGGACAACATTGTATGGATATAACCTAATTTATTCAACCTCCCTCTTATGGATATCTAGGATATGCTCCAATCTTTATGTTTATAAAGTATTACAATAAGTAATTTTGTAGTATAGCTTCACCTATTTGTAAGAGTATTTTTTGTGGGATATACTTCTACAAGTAAATTTATTGGGTCAAAGAGCATGTATATTTTGACTTTCATTAATTGATGTTTATTAAGTATCACGACCTAAGGAAAGCAAAGCATCTGAGAGGGGTGTTTTAAAGTCTGTCTTATACTCACGTCCCCACGTATCTTACAGCTTACCTGTTACAAAGTAAGTTTCTGGCAGCGATCCTAGTCTAGTTGTAGTTCCTTCTCTTCCCTTTTCCTTCTCTTCCTTTCTTTCTCCCTCTCTCTCCATCTATCATATGTTGAGTGTTTACCCTGGACCAGGCAGGATATGTCAGAGTGGGTGCTTTTACAGCATGGCAAGGACATGGCAATAGAAAATGAAGAGGAGGAAGTCAGGATGGAGGGATGAGGGGGACGGCAGGAAGGCTGGCGCAGAGAGAGCTCTGCGGGAGAGAAAAGAGATGGCTTTTTCAAGGGGGAGCAGCTTCCAGCATAAGATGAAGTTTGGAGAGGTAAATGGACAGGAAAGCTCTTTGGGGCATTCGTGTGGGTGTGTCTGTGTGTGTGCCACGTGGTTTATCACACTGGCAGGGCTTCCCAGGTGGCACTCGTGGTAAAGCACCCACCTGCCAATGCAGGAGACACAAGGACGTGGGTTCTGCCCCTAAGTCGGGAAGATCCCCTGGAGGAGGGCATGGCAACCCACTCCAGTATTCTTGCCTGGAGAATCCCGTGGACAGAGGAGCCTGGCGGGCTACAGTCCACAGGGTTGCAAGGAGTCGAACACGACAGAGCAACTGAGCACGCACAGCACACACACCACCCGCAGAACTCTGAAACCTGCCATCAGAGATTAAATTACTGCTTCCTGCTTTCCCGGGAGTTACGGCTGCTCTGCGCAGAGGACCCGTCCTTCTGGCCCCAGCCCTTCCTTGGCTGTCCCGGCCATTCATTTTGTCAGCAACCGTGGCACACTGACTCTGGGTCAGGACTGTTCTAGGCCCTAGGTGGACGGTGGGGAATAAATAGACTTGGTCCCACTCTCTTACACTCTGAGGAAATAAGCAGACACTGTACGGAGCGTGACCCCGTGGTGGGTCAGGAACAGCCTTCCCAAGGAGGGAACATCTGAGCTAGACCTGAAGGAGCTGCAGAAGTGTGCCAGGCAGAGGGGACAGCGAGGCAAGGTGCTGAGGCAGGCATCTGGGCTTGTCGAGGGCATGGAGAGAAGGTCCGCAGGACCGGCAGAGGCGGAGGGGGTGCCGACCTCAGGGAGATGGGAGCGGCCACAGGGCTCGGGCTCGGGGGCCTTCTCCACGCTCATGAGGAATGTAGATGTCAGCTGAAGACTCTGGGTTTGGGGACCCCAAAGCCTGGGGAGCAGGATAACTTGGTGCCTCACCCTTTGACTGCAAGCTCCTCCCCGGCTTCCGGTGAGGCCAGAAGCAAGAGCAGGAGGAGAAGTACAGCCGCCCTGGGAGCTGAAGGACCACGGAGCATCTGGACGTCCTCCAGGAGCTCCAGACAGCAAGTTTCAAAAGGAGGAAGTTCTCACAGACACAAGCATTCCTAGACACAGCTCGTCTAGATATAGCGACGAGGTCTGTTCCTCCATCACCTGTACATTCTCTCTTCTTCATGTGAAACTGCCACCCCCCTTGAAGGAAGGATGGATCGATCATTCCAAAGGGTGGCCCAGGATGCGATGTCACATACCCTCCTGCTAAGGTTTTTTGGCTAAGAGTCAAACCCAAGGGTGGGATTCCCTTCTACCAGCTACTATCCCAGCCAAGGGTTGAGCTCAATTCCCCCTGACAACCTTTAAGGAAAGATATTAGGACTTCTTGGAACTTACCTGGAAACGCAAGGAACCAACAGAAATTTCATCCCATTTCTCTTCTTCAAAAGCCCTTGTTCCGTTGGTAATAATATTAGCACGGAAACGTGAGATGAGATTGTTCATTGGGAATAATTCTTCTTTGCCATTCTCACGACTGTGTAAGACACACCAGAAAGAGAAAAGGTGGGAAGGCATGGATAATTGCACTATTGTAGTAAGTCAACATTCCTGCCATTCAATGCCTGAGTTCATCAGCTGTACTGTGGCCTGAGGCTTAGATGATCAGAAGAAGCTTTTATCCTGAGTGCAAGGTTAAAAGACACACCGCTGTTGTCAGACCTCCAGGATCTCCCCTAGAATACGGTCCCACATCCGATGAAGAAGCTCACAAGAGGCAGTGCAATCAGTGAGTCAGTCCTTGCTGATGCGATGAAGAACTTTGGTAAACCCAGTGAACAGGGAGGGGTCAAGTGGACAAACTTGTGAGAAAATACCAGTTCTACAAGGTGAGTCAGACAGGGCATTTAAAGAATGTCAACAGGCTGAACTACCAAGGACCTAAAAAGTACCAAGAGCTCACATTCTTTTTGGATATTTTTGGATATTAGACCATCATAAAGCTGGACAGAGTATATACATGGGAGGTTTTAATATGTATTTTCTACGGAAAATAGGTTGCTAGTTACCAGGGGTGAGAGGTGGGCAGAATGGGTGAAGGCGGTCGAAAGGTACAAACTTCCAGTTATAATCAAGTCATGGGGCTTTAATGTACAGTATGGCAACTATAGTTAATAATAGTGCATTGTCTAAAAAAATACTGTATTGCATAGTTAAAAGGTGCTAAGAGAATAAAATTTAAAAGTACTCATCACAAGAAAAAAAATTTTGCAGGTATGTGTGGTGACAGATGTTAACTAGAATTATTATGACCATTCTCAGTATATACAAATATGGGATCGTGTGGTACACCCGAAACTGATATAATGTTGCCTGTCAACTGCACCTCAATTAAAAAAACTTTATTTCCTAACTTACATCCTGTTTGCAGTTTGAACTAGGTATATGTTATTTATGTAATTTTCCTGTTTAAAATTTTTGTTTACTACTACGAATGAATGAATGAAGGTCCCCCAGTTGTGTCCAACTCTTTGCAACCCCACGGACTATATAGTCCATGGAATTCTCTAGGCCAGAATACCGGAGTGGGTCGCCTTTCCCTTCTCCAGAGGTACCATGAAAAGGCTACCTGTACCTCCATGCATCCCACCCCCTAAGGTAAAAAAGCACTGAAAAAGCATCTGAAAACTTCAGCAGACAAGCACACAGTATAAGCCCATTAAGTTGGGTTCAACCCTTTCGGCACCAGGGACTGGCTGCATGGAAGACAGGTTTTTCCTGGATGAGGGTTGGTGGGGAATTCGGGATGATTCAAGGGCATTACATTTATTGTGCACTTTATTTCTATTATTATTAAATCAGCTCCACCTCAGATCATCAGGCGTTAGAACCCAGAGGTTGGGGACCCCTGTTCTAGACTAAAGAAGCTATACTAGTGATGTCCGTGGGGTTGACTGAGAGGGGCCATGAGGAAGGGGCCTGCAGCACTAGAAATGTTCACTGCTTGATCGAGGCGGTGGCTCCATGGGTATACCGACATCTGTAAACATTCACTGAACTATGTACTTATGATTTTTGCCCTTCATTGCACATTAATAAAAAAAACTTTTAAGTTTCGGGGGAAATCTTTGAGCATACTGGAGCCTTCCCTGGAGAGAGAACTGAAAGGCTCTCGGGGAAAGAAAGGGGTCCATGTCTGTATCCCAGTCCCCTCCAAACAGTGGACAGCCGGAAGCAGCCAGGGACCACAATAACCAAGTCCAGCTTTGCACCATGTGTAACTCCCAGGACCAGTGACAACTGCAGGGTCCCTGTGGGAAAGGAGAGGGTTAGCAAGCCCCAGTCCTGATATCCTTTGATTCTGGACTTGCCCTCCAGGTGATAAGCCCTCCCCTGTGCTTTATGAAAGGGAAAGTTTTATGTCTAAAAGCTATCAGCATCAGTATGTATACAAGAGCATCCATCAAATTCGAAAATAGAACCAGGGAAGCTCACCACGTATTAACCACAGGCTGTTTCATCTTTGATCACCTGTCCTTCCTACCCCTCACCACATGTCAGGTTTTCACTAAACCACCTGATGGAACCAGAGCTGCATCAAGCCACCTCTTCTTCCACACGAAAAATTCCAAAAAACCACAAACCTGATCCCTCCTGGGCTCCGGGCACCTAAGAAAGAGAGTCCCTCAGTGCTGGGGAAACTCAGTGAACACCCAGGGACCATGCATCACGTTTCTGCCCCCAAATAGGGCAGGATGGACCTCAGCAAGGGAACACCATTGTCTGTTTTTGCCAATGACGATAAATAGGAATTGGGAAGCCCTCATGATGCAGAGGTAAAGAATCCACCTGTCAATGCAGGAGACACAAGAGACGCAGGTTTGATCCCTGGGTCAGGAAGATCCCCTGGAGTAGGAAACAGCAACCCACTCCAGTATTCTTGCCTGAAAAATTCCACAGACAGGAGCCTGGTGGGCTATAGTCCATAGGGGTCGCAATGAGTCAGACACGACTGAGCGACTGAGCGCACACATAAACAGGAATTACTACAAAGTCCACCTTTGTTGTTCTTATTAAGCTACATATGTACACGTTTGTGTGTGTGCACACAGGTGCCAGGGACCACATGGCACGTGATAGTCACAGGAGCCTGGCTCAGGACCCAGACAGGTGTGGACGAATGGGCCACCTGTCTCTTACATAATAGCTTACATAATAGCTTTTTTTGTTCCAAAGATCTGATTATCTTGGGATTTCCATTTCCTCTAAAAACCAATGATGGGGCTTGAAGCACCCAAGCCCCTTTCTGGAGCTGACCTTTCCAGAGTCCTTGGGAGATCTCTGGGTGGGAGTGAGCGGGCAAGGGCGCTGGTTCTGTCTGATGATACAGATGACATCTGCAGTTATAACTTGAAAAGCATGACTGCTATTTTCACTTAAAATAACTGGAAGGAGGACCAGGCTCCTAGGGGCCAGGAAACAGTGGGAGAGGGGGCAAAACAGCTGTGTCAACTTGCTGAAAATTCCATTAAAGCAAGTGTTAAGAACTGAAATGATCAGACAATGAGAGTTGGTATTCTCCACTAAGCATCGTGAGGGCATCAAGAAGGACACTGGAAGATAAAGAACCCTCTAAAAGAATAAGGTAAACTGGCCTAAAAAGTTTTGTGACTTCTCTGGACCTTGGTTTCTCAATGAAGGGTCTGGACTCAAGATTTTCAGAATTTTTCTCCCCAGGCAGGTGACTGGCTCACTTCCAGGGGCAAGTGGTTACACCTGTTTGCTATTCCCAAAGTGTTAGTCACTCAGTCACGTCCAATTCTTTGTGACCTTATGGACTGTAGCCTGCCAGGCTTCTCTGTACATAGAATTCTCCAGGCAAGAAGGGAATGGGTAGAGTCATTCCCTTCTCCAGGGGATCTTCCCAACCCAGGGATCAAATCTGGGTCCCTGCTTGCAGGCATTCTCTCCCAAGGTAAATAGCAAATAGTAAAGGAATCTTACCTTGTGCTTAATTGCTGCTGAAGTTCCAAAATACTGGATCTGTTTATCAGCAGATATTGTGCCTCATTCACCAGAGAAAGAGTGGCTGTCATATGAGCAGACTGATCTAAAAAAGGATGGAGTATTTAAAAGAAGGGCTGCTGGACAGAGAAACAAGCTAAGTGTCCACTGATGGGTAAACAGATGAGGAAACTGTGGTGTACATGCACAGCGGGATATTATTCAGCTATTAAAAATGAAATCTTGCCACTTGCAATAATATGGAAAGACCTTGAGGGCATTAGGCTAAACGAAATAAGTCAGACAGAGAAAGATAAGTTCTGTATGATCTCACTTATAGGTGGAATCTAAAACAAATAAACAAATTAAAAAAAAAAAACAAAACGAGCAAACAAAACAAGCTCATAGAGCAGATTGGTGGTTGCCAAAGGCAGGAGGTGGGATGGGCGATATGGGTGAAGGGGATCAAAAGGTACAAACATCCAAGCAGAAAATATATAAGTCTTAGGAGGGTAATGTATACTGTGGCAACTATAGTTAATAAAACTGTATTGCCTATTTGGAAGCTGCTAGGAGAGTAAATCTTAAAAGTTGTCATCAAAAGAAAAAAAAATGTAACTATGTATGGTGACTGATGTTACCTCAACTTTTATGATCACTTTGCAGTACATACAAGTATCAAATTATTATGGCATACATCTCCAACTAATATAATGTTGTATGTCAATAATACTAAATTCAAAAATCTAAACTAAATAAATTTTAAAAGAAGAGTTGCTTTCTTGGAATGCAAATGAATTGTGCTTCTATCGACTTGCATTTTAAAATAATACAGATTATTTCTACAAGGGAAAAACTGGTGCCTGTGGGAATAATAAAAATGTTCTAAGCATAATTCAAACAGGAAGAAAATTAGCTCCTAGAAGATTCTGTTACTAATCTAGAAAAAATAATAAAATGCTGATGTTAAATATTCTGGCAAAAGAGACTTGAAGGTAACATTTTGAGAAGAGATGGAGCTGTGGGGAAGTAGGGGGGCTCTTCCCCAAGAAAGAAGGGCCTTGATGTGGATCCTGGGCCCAGGAAGATCTGAATCTAGTCAGAGAATCTGGTTAAGGAAAAGCTGGGTTTTGCCCTTGGCAAAGTTTGTAATATTGACTTTGTCGTTGTTCAGTCACTAAGTTACATCCAACTTTCTGTGTCCCCAAGGACTACAGCCTGCCAGGCTCCTCTGTCCCTGGGATTTTCCAGGAAAGAATACTGGAGTGGGCTGCCATCTCATTCTCCAGGAGACCTTCCTGGACCAGGGATCAAACCCGCGTTCACTGCACTGGCAGGTGGATTCTTTACCACTGAACCACTAGGGAAGCCCAATATTGACCTTGGACATATTATATAAATAAGACAAGTTATAAAACTACAGAAATTTTTTAAAAAAGGAGTGGAAGAAAATATCAAAGTCATGCAGAACTGCCTCAACCTGTCACCGCTTTGATCAGCCACTTGTTGGCTGTGCCATAGCTGTCGTTATAGATGTTGATATAAAAGGGTTGCCTGGACCAAAACCTAGAGAGCTGTTTCAAATTCAGGCCTGTGGATGCCAGAATACCTAAGAATGGATAGTGCCAAGAGAAGCGCTTACAGGTTCTCTACTCCACGGCTTCTTCGCTAGAACAGCTCATCAGAGGAGCGAGGTGCACACAAAAGGCACTTCTCACCCTTCACTGGGAAAGACCGTACCTTTCCTGTGGCATATTGGCCCTCAGGCTAAAAATCTCCTGGGTGGAAAACAAAAGCCCCATTCACAGCCCTGGAGTCTGTGCTAAGAAAATAAAAGTCTCTCAAGCATGGGTGAATGATTCTCCTATAGGTCAGATGCCTTCCAATTCTCTGCTAACCACAAAACTGCTGGAACTAATTAAGCTGTCAAGTGACAGATGATTAAAGCCATCCTGATGTTAGATTCCTATGCCTCAGAAGAAAGGTTTGAGTGAAGCCCACTAACCAAATGCCGTCATCCCCAACTCTTCATTGACTTAAATAAGGTTCAGAAGAGAACCAACGCCCAGCACCAGCTATTCTGGTCATAGGTGACAGCTGTTCACGGGCAGCCAGTCATCTCATGAAGAGATTCATTTTCCACTATTTTTTCTCTTTATGTTTAATAGCTATTTTTCAAATTTTATAATATAGTTTTTATTGCTTTGATCAACTGTGTTGATTTTTAAAAAATTATTTAAAATCATGATAAGAACTCAACCCAGAAAAAAATGTCCTAACACTGAGACACTATGATCACAGAAAACTTTTTAAAATTTTATGCATTTCAATTCATATATAATTTTAGTTTAAGGTAAATATGATAGGGTGATCAAGGAAAGATTTTCTAAGCATAAAATATATAACACTAAGATAAAACTCCTTCAAGGAAGTGGAATGGCAATCCAAGTTGAAGAAGGAAAAGGAAAGAAAGACAATTTCTGTACATTAAAAATATTTTCTCAGGATTTCCCTGCTGATCCAGTGGTTAAGAATCCACACTTCCACTGCTGGTAGTATGGGTTAACTCCCTAGTTGTGGAACTAAGATCCTACATGCCTCAAGGTGGGGCAAAAAAAATAAATAAACAGTTTGTTCATATACATATTTTTTAATGAATACTCATAAGAATCAAATTATTATGATAATGAGATCCCACTGGCTTATATTTAAAAGGGCAAAATACGAGTTTTCATTTTAGTGGCTACAAGTATCCTTTGTTTTGTGCTTCCCAGGTGGCACTAGGGTAAACAACCCACCTGCCAACGCAGCAGACTTAAGAGACATAGGTTCGATTCCTGGGTCTGAAAGATCCTCTGGAGGAGGATATGGCAACCCACCCCAATATTCTCGCCTGGAGAATCCCAAGGACAGAGGAGCCTGGCGGCCTACAGTCTATGGAGCTGCAAAGAGTCGGACACGACTGAAGCAACTTAGCTCACAGCACACACAAACTTCATTTTATTGAATTCCACCTAATCGAACCTCACAGGTACCTCGCAGGTATTATACTTGTTATAAATTGAAGGTGTGTGCAACCCTGCATCAAGCACGTCTACTGCACTATTCTTCCAACAGCACCAACGGCCTTTGCTCACTTCATTTCTCTGTGCTGCATTTTGGTAGTTCTTGCAATGTTTCAATCTTTTTCATTATGATATTAGTTATGGGGATCTGTGATGTTACTATGTTATATGATCCATGTTCCTAAGTTATGTGATCTTTGATGTTACTATGACTTGCTGAAAGCTAAAGTATTTTTAATTAAGGTATGTACACTGATTGGTAGACTTCCCTGTAGCTTAAACAGTAAAGAGTCTGCCTGCCATGCAGGAGACCAGGGTTTGATTCCTGGGTTGGGAAGCTCTTCTGGAGAAGGGAATGGCAATCCACTCCAGTATTTTTGCCAGCAGAATTCCATGGACAGAGAAGCCTGGTGGGCTACAGTCCATGAGGTTGCAAAGAGTTGGACACAACTGAGCGACTAACACACACACACTGATTTTTAGACTTAATGTTATTACATACTTAATAGATTATGGTAGAGTATAAACATAACTTTTATATGCACTGGAAAACAAAAAAAATGTGTGACTTGCTTTTGTGGTGGTTGGAAACGGAACCCACAGTATTTCCAAGGTAAGCCTGTATATATGCAATATGCTGGAAATCGCATCCTTTGCAACTGCTTAAACTACTTAAAAAAAAATGTAGGTGACAGTGTAAAGAGGTAGTGTAGCTCAAAAAATTTAAGTGTTCAAAGACCTAGACCTAGACCATCAGAGACCACACCACCATAAATGGCATCTTTGAAGTATAACGTTCACAGGCTGACACTCCCTGACCTTGTACCGAGCAGGCAACAGATTCACTCTGCTGCCCCCTTCACCTGCCCAGGTTCCATCTCCCACCAGGACAGGCAGAGCCTGCCTGACCTCTTTGCTTCCTTCTTCTCTCTCTCCATCGCAGCCTCCACACCTCACCAGGGATGTCTCTGATCAAGCAGCATCATGAAACTCCCCAGCATAGAATCCTTCAATGAGTCTCCCACCTACACAATAGTGCTTCTGACTCAGCAGCACGTTCATCTCATCTCCCCAGCTCTACCCCATCACCCACCCTATCCACATCCACCCTCCTAAACCCTTCCCTGAGCCCATGAAATGCCAAGCCCTGCCAGTAACCTTCAGCAATCTTCTTGCCTCTCTCTGCCTGGAATAGTCCTACTCTCCTGTTAAAATGTAGCTCAAACTCACCTCTTCCCTGAAGCCCTCCAAGACTCATTCCAGGTATAGACTTACAAACCAGTCTCCCTGAGAGCTAGTGACTAAGCCAGGTCGTTCCTGCCCATATAGTACTGAGCAAGTACTATGTATCAGGTCTGTTGTAAACACTGAGGACAAAGCAGAGAAAAATCCTTCCCTCACCGAGTTTATGATCTAGCAGAGGGAAGGCAGAACATAAACAGGATAACTGAGTAAAATGTTTGGCTTATAAGATGTGAAACGTGCCACAGAGGGACCTCCCTGGTGATCCAGTGATTAAGACTTCACGCTGCCAGTGCAAGGGGTGAAGGCTCAATCTCTGGTCAGGGAACTAAGATCCCACATGGTCTGTGGCATGACCAAAAGAGTAAAAAAAAAAAAAGAGCCACAGGGAAAAATAAAACAGGAAGTAAGCTGGGAGTTTCAAGAGGGAGCGCTAATTCATAGGAGGGCAGTCAGGCAAGGGTCCCCCGAGAAGGTGACATTGGAACAGACACCTGAAAGCTCACTCTTCGCACATGGTACTGTGACCTCAAAGTACTTTCTTCTCTGAAGTCTCGTTTTACGCTCACAACAGCTTACGGCAGGAAAACCTGTCAAAACCCTTAAATCTAAGTAATTGAGGTCTGCAGAATTTCAACACCATGAGGTTCAAGGATTTGCCAAGGTCTCACAATCACTTGGTGTCAGGACAGAAACCCAGATTTTCTTAGGATATAGCAAGCTACCAATGTTTTTATTAAAAAAAAAAAAAAAACCCTAACTCATTTTTCCAAACATGCAGGACTGAGGCAGAGAGCTTGAACGGAGCTTGCAAGCCCACCTGTCTCCTCAGGGCCAGTCTGAAGACCACGCATGGGCCCTGCTGACCTGCGGGGCCACCTCGGCCACAGGCCCACCACCCCCACTTCATGAGCAGACTGCCCTCTCAGCCCATTTTGTGGACTGATGTTCATGTCTGCAAGCGTGAGTCCAAGCTCCTGTCTCCCGAGAAGCAATCCGAAATGTAATACCTTTGCCCTGTTTCTTTGCATTTCTTTGAAAGTCTGAACTTTGTTTGATCAGATGACAGGGACGGCCAAAAAACTTTGACAGCCAGTTGGAAATTTTTTCTCCGCAATCATATGTGTTTACCCTGACAAAAAGGAAAAAGGAAGGATGGTGAACGTTATGTAGTATTCCTTTAAGTAATTGAAATAGCAAAATGTTATATAGTATAATATAACAGAACATAATAGAATATAATGAAGTCCCCAGCAATATAGACACCTAAAGTGACAGGTGTGCTTAGGAAGGTGCAGAGAAATTTCCAAGGCATGGGAAGCCCTGAGATTTGTGCTTTTTTACAAAGTTTTCAGATCAAATTAAAAGTTTTAGAAATTTCTCTACCTCTCCTTTTACCTAAATCTAATCTCAACCAGAAAACATGTGGAATACAAATTTTCTGATTGTGGGTCCTGATCTTATGGTTCCTAGCCCATCTAATACCCCAACCAATTAAACCCCCCAAACACAAAAATTATTAACTTCATAGTTCACTAGTGATTCATATACTAGTAGAAGGCTTTTAAAATGCCAGTGGCTTTTAGTGAACACTATAACGCAGTCAGTGGGTACATTTGTGCTCAGGAAATCATGATATGCATAGTGCTGATCAGACAGCATTTCCTTCTGCACTGTGAACAAGTGAGTCATCAAGGGATATGTCAAACACAAGCTACACACATCCAAACTGGACTCAAGCTGTTAGCACCTCTGGGTCACCTGGGATGACAAAGGGCTATGTACATGCTCAGGAAAGGTGGGAAGGTGATAGTGTGAGGATGGTGCTCTACCCATGGGCCCTGGCCATGCTGGAGGCCCATGGAGTGAGCACAGTCTGCACCCTCTTGCCAGTGCTTGTGCAGATTTAAACACTCATCAATGCACATTTTCAATCAGAGTAATGAATTTTGGGTGAATATTTTGGAAAGTTACTATAGCAAATCTTCCATGGAGAGAAGTACAGTCATTTCAGGGTAAAAGTGAAGTGAAAGTGAAAGCGTTAGTCACTCTTATCGTGTCTGACTCTTTAAGACCCCCATGGACTGTAGCCCACCAGGCTCCTCTGTCCATGGAATTCTCCAGGGAAGAATACTGGAGGGAGTTGCCATTCTCTTCTCCAGGGGATCTTCCTGACCCAGAGACTGAGCTCACAACTCTTGTACTACAAAGCAGATTCTTTACTGTTTGAGTCTGCAATTTTTATCCCTGGTTTTATGTAGCTGCATCTGAGAGGACTGGCATTTTCTGGTTAATAAAGCCTTTTGGATAGCGTGAGCTCAGGCTTCTTATGCTGGGAACCATGAGTGCTTGATATCATGAAAATGGACTTAGGTGCATCTTTCAAAGCACCAGAGAGAATGTCTACAAAGTGAGGTTTCATTCTTCCCTCCCCTGAGAGTTTCACCTGCCACAGCCTCACCTGTCCGCACAGACTTTGCTTTGGCAAATCTGAACCTGCTCACTGTTCTCCTCAAGAGGCACCTCTATAGGCTCCATTCCTAATGAACAAAGGTTAGAGACAAATTTATCATCATGCAAAAAAAAACAAGTATATGCTTTTAAAGTACATTATTCTAAAATATACAAGAATTAATGAGCTGGGCAATTGGTTGAGTCAAATAAGTGGCTGGGTCTTAGAAATCTCTTTATAACACAGAGATTCTCGTCATCATTGTCAGCACCAGCAGCAGCAGATGAGATGAGCAGCTTTCTCGTGGGAGACCCCGCACTGGGGCAGTCACATCCATAGTCCCTGCGATGCTGAAAATCCCTTTAAAGATGTCTCTCCCTCTGGAGGACTCCACATCCTGATGTCATTGCTCTCTAAGCTACCTAGATCCTCTAGAAATAGACAGGCTGGCATGAGGGCTCGCTCTGGGAGAAGGTCAGCATAGAGTGTCAATTCTCCTAGCTCCTAGGAGTCAGCATCAAATTGGATTCCTGAACCAATTATCATTAGTGCTAAAAAAAAAAAAAGTCTGTTACCGTGTCAGTGGAGTTGGGAAGTGATTCTTCTCTAAAAAGTCTGTATACACATTATACATACAAAGGAGCATATAACGTATGTATATAAACTTAGAATAAAATATGCAGAAGAAACTAGAGGAAATTGATCCAGGGCCACTGTAGAGTGTAAGATTGTTGACAAAGGCTGGAACAGCTGAGGCATGCTGCCAGTCTGCATGCCTTCTCATCCTTCAGAGTCTTAAAAATACAGGGAAAGGCCTGAAGCCAAGACGCCTGAGCAGAATTCGTGGTGGCCCTTCTCTGTGGATACCTCCTCTGTGGCCCACCTGTGCTCTCCAGCCACACAGATTCGTGCTGATGTTTGATAGAAACCAACACAATACTGTAAAGCAATTATCCTTCAATTAAAAATAAGTAAACTTTGAAAAATTTACACACAAATGTTCATAGCAGCATTATTTATAATAACCACAAGTGGAAACAATCTAAATATCCATCAACTGATAAGTGGATTAAAAAATATGTCTAATTGTTCAACAGTATGATGATCCTTAGAAACATTATGCTAAGTGAAAGAAGTCAGTCATATATTGTACGATCCCAGTTACATGAAACACCCAGAACAGGCCAATCCATAGAGACAGAAAGTAGATTAGTAGTGGCCAGGGACTGGGGATGAGGTTGGGAATAGGAAGTGACTGCTAGTGGGTATGGGATTTCTCATGTAGGATGATGACAAAGTGTTCTAAAGTTTACTGTGGTGATTATTGTAAATATACAAGAATAATAATAATTGAGTGGTACAGTTTAAATGAATATATTTTGTGGAATGTTATATAAATATTGATCAGGCTAGAAGAAATCAATAAAAAGGTGGAAAACGATATACTATGCAAACATTAACTAAACAGAGCTGAATGGTAGGATTTGTAACAAAGAATTTCACACTTCAAACTTTGGAACAGAGAAAACTATGATGTATAAAGAGGAACATTGTTTAAAGAGGGACCAATTCACCAAGAAGTCACTCATACTATGTGAAGCAAAAACTAACAGAACTAAGGAGAAAACAGTCAAATGGACAGTTACAGTTGAGGACTTCAGCACTTTTTTCGGTCATTAGCAGAACTAGTAGCAAGTGCATAAAAAGCCAGCAGGTATACAGAAAAACAGCAATACTGATCAACAAAGAGGATATAACTGACATCTACAGAACACTCCACCCAGCAACAGAATACACATTCCTCTCAAGTGTATATGGCAATAAATCACATCCTTGGTTATAAGCCAAAACTTAACAAATTTTAATGAATTTAAAATCTACAAAGTAAGTACTCTCTTTTGGAGAGTTTATGGAATTAAACTAAAATCAATAACAGAATGAAAATAAGAACATCTCCAAATACATAGAAATTAACACACTTCTGTAATCGATGGGTCAAAATGAACATAAAGAAAGCAAGTAAGTATATCAAAAGATGCTTAACATCATTAGCCAGTAGGGAAACCAAATTAAAATCATGATGAAATGCCATTACGTACCTATTAAAATAAATAAAACAAAACACTGACAAAAACGGACCAGATGTGGAGCAACTAGAACTCTCATACATTACTGGTGGAAATGAAAACAATACATTCCAGAAAATGGTCTGGAAGTTTCTTTTAAAAGTAAATTACCCTTATTATATGACCCTGCAATCAACTCTTAGTATTTATTCTAAAGAAATGAAAACTTCTGAACACCCAAAAACCTGTACATGAATGTTAAAAGCAGCTCTATTCATAATTGCTCAAAACTAGAAATGACTCAGATGCCCTTCAGTAGATTAAAGGAGGACATACCACACTCTGGTACATCCATACAATGGAATACTGCTGCTGCTGCTGCTGCTGCTAAGTCGCTTCAGTCGTGTTCGACTCTGTGCAACCCCAGAGATGGTAGCCCACCAGGCTCCCTCGTCCCTGGGGTTCTCCAGGCAAGAACACTGGAGTGGGTTGCCATTTCCTTCTCCAATGCATGAAAGTGAAAAGTGAAAGTAAAGTCGCTCAGCCGTGTCCGATTCTCCATGACCCCATGGACTGCAGCCTACCAGGCTCCTCAACAATTAATAAAAAAGCATAAACTACTGTTTCATGCAATAATTTAGATGGGACTTAAAGGCATCATGCTGAGTGAAAGAAGCCAACATCAAAAGGTCACAGATTGAATATTTACATTTATATAACATCTTCAAAAAAAAAAACTAACAGTGATAATTTTTTAAAGGGTATACATATTTTTTTTTAAAAGCCACAGCGATAGAGCTTTGACTGCCATGTATTAAGGATGGGGAAAAGAGAGACTGAAAAGAGATAGCATGAAGGAGTTTTCTGGGGTTTTGTTTCTCGTTTTGTATTTCGATTATGGGAGTGACTATTCAATTGTGTGCATGTGTTAAAATTCACACAGAGAACAAAAGGCCAAGAATGGCCAAGACAATTTGGAGGCATGAGGTAGAAGGACAAGCCCTATCAG
Source organism: Madoqua kirkii (assembly GCA_006408675.1). Lineage (NCBI taxonomy): Eukaryota > Metazoa > Chordata > Mammalia > Artiodactyla > Bovidae > Madoqua > Madoqua kirkii. The sequence continues at coordinate 19,808 of SJYC01110180.1, forward strand.
TTACTGTTAGGTCACTCAGTCGTGTCCGACTCTTTGTGACCCCCATGGACTGCAGCATGCCAGGATTCCCTATCCTTTACCATCTCCTGGAGCTTGCTCAAACTCATGTCCATCAGGTTGGTGATGCCATCCAACCATCTCATCCTCTGTCATCCCCTCTTCTCCTCCTGCTCTCAATCTTTCCCAGCATCAGGGTCTTTTCCAGTGAATCAGCTCTTCCCATCAGGTCACCCAAAGTACTGGAGCTTCAGCTTCAGCATCAGGCCTTCCAATGAATATTCAGAACTGATGTCCTTTAGGATTGACTGGTTGGATCTCCTTGTAGTCCAAGGGACTCTCAAGAGTCTTCTCCAAAACCACAATTCAAATGCATAAACTCTTGGGCACTCAGCCTCCTTTTTGGTCCAACTCTCACATCTGTACATGACTACTGGAAAAACTATAGCTTTGACTATATGGACCTTTGTCAGCAAAGTAATGTTTCTGTTTTTTAATATGCTATCTAGGTTTCTCATAGCTTTTCCTCCAAGGAGCAAGCATCTTTCGATTTCATGGCTGCAGTCACCATCTACAGTCATTTTGTAGCCCAAGAAAATAAAATCTCATTGTTTCCATTTTTTCTCATCGATTTGCCATGAAGTGACGGGACCAGATGCCATGATCTTAGTTTTTTGAATGATGAGTTTTAAGCCAGCTTTTTCACTCTCCTCTTTCACTTTCATCTTTAAATCCTCTTTGTTTTCTGCCATTAGGGCAGTATGATCTCCATATTCGAAGTTACTGATATTTCTCCTGGCAATCTTGATGCCAGCTTGAGCTTCATCCAGTCTGGCATTTCACATGATGTACTGTGCATGTATGTTAAATAAGCAAAGTGATAAAATACAGCCTAGACATACTCCTTTCCCAGTTTTGAACCTGTCTATTGTTCCATGTCTGGTTCTAACTGTTGCTTCTTGACCTGCATACAGGTTTCTCAGGAGGCAGACAAGGTGGTCTGGTATTCCCATCTCTTGAAAAAATTTTCCAAAGTTTGTTGTGATTCACACAATCAAAGGCTTTCGCATAGTCAATGAAGCAGATTATCAGGTATTAAGATTCAGTATATGGCAATAGAACCCAACTCCAGTACTCCTGCCTGGAAAATCCCATGGGTGGAGGAGCCTGGTAGGCTGCAGTCTATCGGGTTGCGAAGAGTCAGACATGACTGAGCGACTTCACTTTCACTTTTCACTTTCATGCATTGGAGAAGGAAATGACAACTCACTCCAGTGTTCTTGCCTAGAGAATCCCAGGGACGGGGGGAGCCTGGTGGGCTTCCGTCTATGGGGTCGCACGGAGTCAGACACGACTGAAGTGACTTGGCAGATACAGTTCTAGTAGTGACATTGGCTCATTGGTTCAAGAAAAAATAAACCACTGAGGCAGAATGGAACACTGACAGCCAAGAAACATGATAACTGAATATATGGGAATGGTATATATCACCAAAGTATACTAAAAGTTAGGAGGGAAACTGGAATATTCTGTAAATGGTAGGTAGAGTGCAGAAGAAGGAGGAGGGAGAGCACAGAGAAGTACATAGGGAATTTCACCTATATCTGAAATGTTCTTATTTCTTAAGGAGGCGGAGAAAGAGGATGTGCAGAAGGGAGAAAGAAGGTGGGTAATGAGAGGACAGAGATAGGGGAGGAGGATGGAGACGAGGAGGAGAAATTGAAGCAAATGTGGCCAAATGCTAAGTTTGTTAAAATTTGATGATGTAAGTGTGCTCAGTTCAGTTCAGTCGTTCAGTCATGTCCAACTCTTTGCGACTCCATGAACTGTGCACAGCACACCAGGCCTCCTTGTCCATTACCAACTCCTGGAGTTCACCAAACCCATGTCCGTTGAGTCGGTGATGCTATCCAACCATCTCATCCTCTGTTGTCCCCTTCTCCTGCCCCCAATCTTTCCCAGTATCCAGGTTTTTCCAAATGAATCAGCTCTTCAAATCAGGTGGCCAAAGTACTGGAGTTTCAGCTTCAACATCGGTCCTTCCAATGAGCACTCAGGACTGATCTCCTTTAGGATGGATCTCCTTGCAGTCCAAGGGACTCTCAAGAGTTGAGGGCAAATGAAGCAAAATTTGACCCCTGAAATCTATTGGAGCAACTTGCCAATCATCACTACTTTGTAAAAGAAATCGCAGTTGATCCTTATTGAATGGAATTATTATATTTGCTACTTCTTTTCCAAAAAGTTCCACACTTCTTTTTCCACCTTTTATAATTAATTATGCCACCAAACTTGGGTAAGATAAAACTATTTTTCTTGGGGTCACTGGTAGATGGAACCATTCCAATGGGCCATCTTGCCACAAGCATCCTGTAGGTGTATGCTCTGTGGCAAGAATAATTAAATCTCATCCTCTGATAATATTAATCTTAATCAACTGATCATTTAAAGCCTCATCTGCTTTAACAAGAGCCGACTCTGCCTCACTAGTCAACTTTCTTGTAGAACTGGGATTAAGGTCGCTTTTTAAGCAATCAAACAAAGGCTTCAAATCTGCAGTAGTCTGTTTTAAATGTGGGTGTATCCAATTAATATCTCCTAATAATTTTTGAAAATCATTTAAGGTTAGTAAGTGATCTCCGCAGCTGTAAAGGGGCATGACTCACAGTATGGGTATTTAACACCCTCCTTAAATAAGAAAAAGGAGGATTTACTTTTATCCTATCTGGAGCTATCTTTAAATTTCAGTTTTCCAAGGCCTCAATCAATTCAGATAAGATTTGTTGTAACAAGGCTCTGCCCTTATGTGCTTCCAAAATATTATCCATATAATGTATCAAATATAGATCTTTATACTTTCTTCTAACATTTTGTACAGCTTGATCTACAAATTTTTGACACAAGGTAGGGCTATTTTTCATTCCCTGAGGCAAAACCTTCCATTGAAACCTTCTATAGGGCTGTTTAAAATTAGCTGAAGGGAGACTGAAGGGAAACTGTTTATGATCTTGATCAGCCAAGGGAATGGTAAAGAAACAATCCTGTAGATCTATAACCATCACATTATACTGATAAGGCATAGCCACTGGGGAAGGGAGGCCTGGTTGGAGGGCCCCCATGTCTTCCATAGTTGCATTTATAGCTCTCAAATCTTGTAATAATTCTCCATTTTCCTGATTTCTTCTTAATAACAAAAATAGGAGTATTCCAAGAGCTATTATAAGGCTCTATATGGCTGGCTGCCAGTCGTTCCACGACTAAATCTTCAACTGCCTGTAGCTTTTTAGCTGTTAAGGGCCATTTTCCACCCATACCAGAAAATCAGATTTCCAGGTAATAGAGTCGTCAGCAAGAGCAACAGCCTCTAGGATAAATTTGAATATCCTAGACCTTGTTTTTGAACTGTGGTGTTGGAGAAGACATTTGAGAGTTCCTTGGATTGCAAGGAGATCCAACCAGTCCATTCCGAAGGAGATCAACCCTGGGATTTCTTTGGAAGAAATGATACTGAACCTGAAACTCCAGTACTTTGGCCACCTCATGCGAAGAGTTGACTCATTGGAAAAGACTCTGATGCTGGGAGGGATTGGGGGCAGGAGGAGAAGGGAATGACAGAGGATGAGATGGCTGGATGGCATCACGGACTCGATGAGTGTGAGTCTGAGTGGATTCCAGGAGTTGGTGATGGACAGGGAAGCCTGATGTGCTGTGATTCATGGGGTCGCAAAGAGTCGAAGACGACTGAGCGACTGAACTGAACTGAACTGAGACCTTCTGTATTTTTGTTAGGAACCACTTCTAATGGAATAACAATTTTCTGCTGATCTTCACCAAGTCCCTTATCAGGATTATACCTCATTTGCAGCATTTGATTAGTAATCTTTTTATCTGGGCTATATAAAAGCATTCCCATCTGAGATAATATGTCTCTCCCCTATAAAGAAAAAGGTAGTGAAGGAATCACATAGGGACAAAGATGCCTTGTGCCCCCTTCTCATCTGACCAGGTTAAAATTTGTGAGCTCTTAGCAACCGAGGGTATTGACCCTATTCCTACCAACCCGGCACTAATCAAGTGTGTCAACCAGGACGAGAGTCAGTCTTTTCCAGCAATGCAAGAGACATCTGCTCCAGTGCTGGGAGCCACCATGGAAGATCCCTCCCATGACAAGGTCATGTGGAAAAGAACTGTTAAGCAAGGCTACAGGACTCAATGAGCTCCCTAGGCTTTCTCGAGCATCTACTCCCAAACCAGAATCTGTCTGTTTTACTATTTCATGACTTTCACCAACTCCTCTGACATTAACAGGGGGCTATTCCTGACCACCTTTCTCTGGAAAAAAATTAATTTAGGGCTATAGCTAAGTCTCCTGGACATGAGAGGAATATTTCAAATCAAACCCCCTCTGTTAGCATTCTAGCTTGCTTGGCAGGTATATCCAGACTCTTGCAGCTACACGTATAATTATTTACAGCCTCCCAACTGTCTTTTCTAAATTCAGCTTGAACATCTGGAAGTTCACAGTTCACGTACTGTTGAAGCCTGGCTTGGAGAATTTTGAGTATTACTTTTTTAGCGTGTGAGATGAGTGCAATTGTGCAGTAGTTTGAGTCTTCTTTGGCATTGCCTTTTGCTGGGAGCCACCACGGGAGATCCCACCCATGACAAGGTCATGTGGAAGACAACTGTTAAGCAAGGCTTCAGGACTCAATGGGCTCCCTAGGCTTTCTCAAGCATCTGCCCCAAAACCAGAATCTGTCTGTTTTACTATTTCATGACTTGCACCAACTCCTCTGACATTAACAGGGGGCTATTCCTGACCACCTTTCTCTGAAGAAAATAAGCTTAGGACTATAGCTAATAAATCTCCTGGACATAAGAGGAATATTTCAAATCAAACCCCTTCTGTTAGCATTCTAGCTTGCTTGGCAGGTATATCCAGACTCTTGCAGCTATGCATATAATTATTTACAGCCTCCCAACTGTCAGAAGCACGGAAACCCTAAAACATAGACCCTTTCAAAGAGTTAAAAGTTATTAGAGTAGTGTTAATGTAGGATTTCATTATTTGGCCAATGCTTGTTGCTAAGTTCCCATATCTCTTATCCAGTGTGCACCTGGGAGTGCATTAGTTAACATATTTGGAATGTAAGAAAAACGAGTATAGCCTTGAATTTAACCACATCAGACTTTTGAGCTAATTGGTTCTTTCTTGTAACTCACTGCACCTTTACTCCGTGAGAAATGTGACTTGTTTAATACTTTCTGAGGCTAACATAGATTAGAAATATAAGAAAAAACATTTCAAGGGAAAATAAGTTTTCTGGTTGAGAAGCCTTTATCAAAAGAGGGTCATAAAATGTTCACAGGCCTCCAAGGCCAGGAGATAATGTACACAATACTGTTTATGGGAAAGGTTTGCAGAAAAAATCCTGGTTTCGATAAAGACAAAAACAGATATAATGTTTGGGCTGACTCTGTATGACTTTGCATCTTTCATTTCCCTCTGTGTATAAGACAAAGTATAAAAGTACCTTTAAAAAAATAAAGCTATAGGGCCTCGCTTACTGAAGTAGCTTGGTCTCCCCGCATCAATCATTTTCTCCCTCTCCCTCCCTCTCTTTTTCAGGCTGATCCCTTGGAGCATAGAGGCTCCCTGCGTTCACTTATCTGCCCGGGTTTCTAAGACCTGAATGGGAAGACGTTCTGCGTCTTCACTCCCTCGGGAGACAGGAACGGCACCTATGGCCTCCATGAACAGGGCAAACTACTTGTCTTGAAGTTTTATTGGCTTTCTATGTAAACCAAGGAATATCAGCCTCTTTCTCTCTTCTATTTTCTCATCTAAAAAATTCTTTCCTTATCTTTCTCTCTAAATCATCTGCCGACGCTGTTTTTCCTTCAGGTTCCCCTGGATCCTGTGGGGGCTGGACCTCAGCAGCCTTTCTTTGGGACTGGAATGAAAACGGACCTTTTCCAGTTCTGTGGCCACTGCTGAGTTTTCCAAATTTGCTGGCATATTGAGTGCAGCACTTTCACAGCATCATCTTTCAAGATTTGAAATAGCTCAACTGGAATTCCATCACCTCCACTAGCTTTGTTTGTAGTGATGCTCTCTAAGGCCCACTTGACTTCACATTCCAGGATGTCTGGCTCTAGGTGAGTGATCACACCATCGTGATTATCTGGGTCGTAAAGATCTTTTTTGTACAGTTCTTCTGTGTATTCTTGCCACCTCTTCTTAATATCTTCTGCTTCTGTTAAGTCCATACCATTTCTGTCCTTTATTGAGCCCATCTTTGCATGAAATGTTCCCTTGGTATCTCTAATTTTCTTGAAGACATCTCTAGTCTTTCCTATTCTATTGTTTTCCTCTATTTCTTTGCATTGATACCTGAGTAAGGCTTTCTTATCTCTCCTTTCTACTCTTTGGAATTCTGTATTCAAATGGGTATATCTTTCCTTTTCTCCTTTGCATTTCACTTCCTTTCTTTTCACAGCTATTCGTAAGGCCTCCTCAGACAACCATTTTTCTTTTTTCCATTTCTCTTTCTTGGGGATGGTCTTCATTCCTGCGTCCTGTACAATGTCACAAACTTCCATCCATAGTTCATCAAACACTCTGTCTATCAGATCTAGTCCCTTAAATCTATTTCTCATTTCCACTGTATAGTCATAAGGGATTTTTTAGGTCATACCTGAATGGTCTAGTGGTTTTCTCCACTTTCTTCAACTTCAGTCTGAATTTGGCAATAAGGAGTTCATGATCTGAGCCACAGTCAGCTCCCAGTCTTGTTTTTGTGGACTGTACAGAGCTTCTTCATCTTTGGCTGCATAGAATATAATCAATCTGATTTCGGTGTTGACCATCTGGTGATGTCCATGTGTAGAGTCTTTTCTTGTGTTGTTGGAAGAGGGTGTTTGCTATGACCAGTGTGTTCTCTTGGCAGAACTCTATTAGCCCTTTACCCTGCTTCATTTTGTCCTCCAAGGCCAAACTTGCCTATTACTAAGGTGTTTGTTTCTTGACTTCCTATTTTGCATTCCAGTCCCCTATAATGAAAAGGACATCTTTTGGGGGGTGTTAGCTCTAGAAGGTCTTATAGGTCTTCATAGAACTGTTCAACTTCAGCTTCTTCAGCCTTACTGGTTGGGGCATAGACTTGGATTACCGTGATATTGAATGGTTTGCCTTGGAAATAAACAGAGATCATTCTGTTGTTTTTGAGATTGCATCTTATTCACATTTGTGCTGCCCAACACTGTAGCCACTACATGTATTAATTTAAATTAAATAAAATTTAAAATTTAGCTCCAGCATCCTGCACATTACACATATTCGGTGGCCATATAGATTGATGGCTACCAAACAGCACAATGTAGATGCTGAACATTTCCATCATCACATAAGGGTCCACTGGACAGAGTTGGTCTACTGTCTATGCATTAGACAGTTCATAATAAAAATCCACAAAGAAGAATTAAAGCTTGCAGAAGGTATGAAGAGTGAAGGAAATAAAACTAATGTAAGTGAAAGGACAACATATAATTCAAAATTGACACCTCTTTACTTTCTGATTGGATGGTCAGATCTTTACCTTTTCCCAGAAATATCCTCCACACACACACAAACCAACCAACCAAACAACAACAACAAAAAACACAGGAGGAACAAACTTCCTATTGTCTCTTCTATACATCATTTCACTTCCTTTTGGAATATTTTAATATTTAGTAGAGGAAAAGTCATGATTTTATTTTATGAGAATAAAGCTACACTTGACAACTACTCTGTAAAAGTGAACCCTGTTTTCAGACCTTGGGCTTTGATGACCATGATCCTCCGCTGCAGGTCAATGAAGGGCTGGATCAGGCAGAGCCGGGGCTCCTGTTTCTGACTCAGGCAAATGCCGTTGTGATTCACAACCATCCAGCTTCGGTCATACAGCAGCCCTTGACTTCCTAGAGGCCACCTGGTCACCTAAAAAAAAAGTCAGTGTATTTTAAGCCAGCACTGCTCAAAATTATCTTCTCATTTATTGCACAGGGGCTGCACAGATGCAGATGGGCTTCTGGAATTCAGCACAGACTCTTGAAGGACGAAAGGGTGGAAGAGAAGGAAACAAAGAAGACAGAGACTTTCCTGGTGGCCTTGTGGTTAAGAATCCACCTTGAAATGCAAGAGATGCAGGTATGATCCCTGGTGAAGGAACGAATATCCCACGTGCCTCGGAACGGCTAAGCCCTTACACCCCACCTACTGAACCCTTGCTCTGGAACCTTCATGCCACAACCCAATTGCCTGTGAACCACAATTACGGGGCCCAAGCACCTGCCAGGAGTAGAGTCAACATGTGTGTGTGCTCAGTCATGCCAACTCTTTAAGACCCCCATGGACTGTAACCTGCCAGGCTCCTCTATCCATAGAATTCCCCAGGCAAGAACTGGAGTGGCTTGACATTTCCTTCTCCGGGGGATCTTCCCGACCCGGGAATCGACCCCACGTCTCTTGTGTCTCCTGCATTGGCAGGCGGGTTCTTTACCACGAGTCCCACCTGGGAAGCCCAGGGGCTGCAACCAAAGATGCCACATCACACAGCAGAGAACTCGTGCCTCAACTAAAACCTGACGCAGCTGAAGAAACAAGCATTTAAAGAAGAGGACAATGCAAAGGAGATACAGGATCAAGGGACCTTCCATTTAGCCTCCAGATCCAGTTCCATCCTTGTCCACTTCAGTGTGCCTTTTGAGTGGGTAACATGTGTGCCTAGCAGGGACATGGGAGCAGGCCTCTGCCCACCCTGTTCCACTTCCCTCCCCACAGGTCTCTGCTGCTCCCACTTTCTGTGTGCCCTTCCACAGCGGTGGATGCCTGAGCAGCCATATCCTTGTAATGTAGACTTGTTTCTTGCACAAATGGTAGCTCGACTGAAATGGTCACTGAGCTGATCCATCTTAAGTGTATAAAATATGTATATTCCTTAATGCTTCATATTTCTACAAAATTAAAATACAAATTATGCCCAGTGCCCAGATCTTGCACTTAATACCATTCTCCAATAAAAACAACCAGGACTTCTTGGAGAAACAGTTTATTCTAGGGCTGGGTCAGGAAATATACAGGAAATATATGACAGGGACTAACACATATATACACAGTATTGGATTATAACCTAAAATATAAATTAAATACCCATGATTCCATACAGATATAAATAAATGATTGAATAGAAAGGTCAACTCTCTCATATAGAAGCCCAAATTATTGATGTAGATGGCCCCCTCTCAAGAAGGTAGAGCATAACTCCTTACCCACTAAGTGTGGGCTACCCTAGTCACCTGCCTCTAAAGGGCACAGTATGCGAAGGGGTGGAGGGGGAACTGACAGTGAAGAACCTGGCAATCACTATGAGACCCAGGTTAACATCAGTAGTGATAAGCCACAATGATACTATGTACCCTGACACGATACGATGAGAACTTTATCTCTGTGGTCCTCCTGCCGTAAAACCCCAAACCCCAGTCTAATCCCCAGAAAGACATCAGGCAAAAACAAATTGATGGATATTCTAATAAGTACCTGACTAATATTCCTTAACACAATCAAGGTGCTGAAAACAGGGAAAGTCTAAGAAACTGGTACAATGCCAGAGGAGTCTAAGGAGACACGAGAGCTAAACGTAACGTGGCGTTCTGGATGGGATCCAGAACACAAAAAGCACATTAGGGGAAAGATAATGAAATATCAATAGTGTGAGACCAGGTCTTTGCAGTTTTATCCACAGGTTACACCCACTGTTTTCAGCACTGCCTGCTGTTTGTTAAAGAAGAGTGTACACCACCCACTGCTTTTGAAATAGTATTATGATTAAGAGACCAGCATTCTTGCACAACTGTGCAAGAATCAATTTTACCCTTCTGTTTTCTTCTGAGCACCCAAGTTAACCACCCAAAGGAGTCTGAAAACTTCCAATCAGGGGTAATGATGAAAGGGAAGAATATTTAATTGGGGGCACTTTGGGGTGGGTCCTCGAGGGAGGGACCTGAGTGAAGACAGAGGCTTCAGGGGAAGGAAATGAAGGAGAGGAGCTTCCGGCCTGGGTAAGCTGGTGCAGATCTCTAGGAGGAACAATGTGAAGGGAAACTGCTCCTCCAGCCAGGGGAGCCCTATACCCAAGAAGCAGAAACGCTGTGCAGCGGGGGGTGGGGTGGGTAGGCACTTTGAGGACTGACAAGCTTGGCGCTTACATCTCACCTCCGACAGTTATCGGCTTTGGACAACCTACCACCTTCCTGAGCCTTGGCTCTGTCATGTATTATATACAATGGACATTATTGTCACTGGATTAGGTGAAAACCAAAACAGTGCATAAAATGTAAAGCAACTGAATGTAACAGGTGATCCACAGATGTTAATCCTTTATCTCTGCCCTTCACTTGCCTTGTGTATCAGACATCCTCTCCCCACAGACCATGGCTGCTCCTGCTGGCAGAGCCCTCGAGTTCAGCAATATTAGGGGCTAAGCCCAGAATCCACCACTAAGTCACTATTACAAATAACTTTTTAGAAGACAATCTATTATTGAGTGGCATTTCTCGATGGATCTCTCATTTCTGCATGTCTGTTTTTAACAAGCAGAAGCACAAACTGTCCTCTGTTCCAGACTCTCCTGTCGAGGATGTTTGTATAGTGAACAACCCTCTGGAGTAGAGGGCAAGTTTGCTCACAGCCCAGTATCACAAACGTATCAGCTCCTCCCTGATTGAGGACTACACAGCTTGGCTGGCATCCTATTATGAAAGAGGTTTCCTGAGTTAGGGGGCTCCCAAATATGAGCAGAGCATCCACCTGGGTCCCTCTGGACCCTTTCTTGGGGCTTGGGGGGAAAGAAAAGCAACACAAACATGAAGCTCTTGCTACCTGCAGGCTGTGAGTAACAGCCTTTTATCTCTGACCCAGGAATCTCATCTTCCCCCGCCCCCCAGCGTGCGAGATCTTGAAGCTACATCCTCCGCTTTGGAAATGCAGAGTCTTCGCCTCTGGACCACCAGGGAAGCCCCATGGAATCTCAAGTCTCTTGTCAGCATCCAAGACACTGCGGCAGGCTGGGTTGTGAGCTTGCTAGGAGGGCAAAGTCTCAGGCCCATTGCTGTTTCTTACACCCACTTGTTGGAACATGTCGATCATTCTCTATCCTTTGATTTGCCACCTAAATACTGAATTTACTGGCTTCCATCTTCCTTCTTTCTCTTTGTTGGGGGCAAGCTTTCTGCCACCATGTCTGTGTTGGCATGTGAAGGGTAAGCTTTTCAGCTGTTGCAGTTGGGGGCTGGGTTACAGAAGGATTTGAGCAAATAAGTATTCACTGAGGGTAATGGGGAGAGAAGGCAACAGCACCCCACTCCAGTACTCTTGCCTGGAAAATCCCATGGATGGAGGAGCCTGGTAGGCTGCAGTCCATGGGGTCACAAAGAGTCAGACATGACTGAGTGACATCACTTTCACTTTCCACTTTCATGCACTGGAGAAGGAAATGACAATCCACTCCAGTGTTCTTGCTTGGAGAATCCCAGGGACAGGGGAGCGTGGCGGGCTGCCGTCCATGGGGTCCCAGAGTCGGACACGACTGAAGCGATGCAGCAGCAGCAGCAGCAGCAGAGGACAATGGGAGCCAGGTTTCTCACAGGATTTACAACTGCAGGGGATGGCTAAATAAATCCTGTGGTGTTGGATTGGAAATGGAGATATCAGTGTGGAAATCATGGCTATGAATGGATAGACAGATAAATGATAGGTAGACAGACAGACAGAGAGAGAGACAGATGTGTGTGTGTGTGTTGTAAAGTGTCTGCTTCCCTCCTGAGACACTGCCCTCCCTGGGGGAAGGAACCATTTCCATTTTGTTCATCACTGCACACAGGTGTAGGCCCAGCAGGTGGCAAGTACTCAGTGTACAGTTTCTGAATGAGTAGACGGACTGAAGACTTTTAGCAAAATATGAAACCTTACTGAGTCTCAGTGTATTCATCTGTAAAATGGGTCACTGATTCCTGCTGTGTTTCTGTGCACAGCACAGCTATTCTACAGGACATGACTCATCTGAGAAAAATGAGACCTGATACTCCTCACCTGCCTGCATTCAGGAGTGGAGAAGAACTTGGTTGTTCATGGTCTCAGACTGGAGGACAGTCTCCTTCAGCATGGACTAGCCAATGAGGAGCTAGGGAGCCTGTGATCCCAGAGGCTCAGGAGGGTGGGGCCTCACCTGGGACTTGGGACACACACATATCATAGAAAGACAGTCTCGTAGGAAGTTCGGCCACTGCAGGAGGGGTTAGGGCCAGCTGGCCATCCAAGGCAAGCACTCCTGTCTCCCAGCTAGGGTGACTGCCAGGCCAGCTTGTTTGCAGACATTATGTAGTTCACCTTCACAGGGAGAGCTAAGCAGACAGACTCAGGACAGTGTAGACCCCAGGAGTCAGTAGACTCAGGTTCAAATCCTCTCCCTATCATTTATTAGGGGGTCATGACCTGGGCAGAGTGCTTAACCTCAACAGCCCCCAGGCTCCATATCTATTCAATAGGGATGATATTACCTAGCACCTCATATTATCGTTTTGATGATCAAATGAACCAAACTATGTACAATGCTTCTGCATGGAAGTTACATCCATAACTATCAACATTAGTTCTTGCTTGGAGAATCCCAGGGACAGGGGAGCGTGGCGGGCTGCCGTCCATGGGGTCCCAGAGTCGGACACGACTGAAGCGATGCAGCAGCAGCAGCAGCAGCAGAGGACAATGGGAGCCAGGTTTCCACAGGATTTACAACTGCAGGGGATGGCTAAATAAATCCTGTGGTGTTGGATTGGAAATGGAGATATCAGTGTGGAAATCATGGCTATGAATGGATAGACAGATAAATGATAGGTAGACAGACAGACAGAGAGAGAGACAGATGTGTGTGTGTGTGTTGTAAAGTGTCTGCTTCCCTCCTGAGACACTGCCCTCCCTGGGGGAAGGAACCATTTCCATTTTGTTCATCACTGCACACAGGTGTAGGCCCAGCAGGTGGCAAGTACTCAGTGTACAGTTTCTGAATGAGTAGACGGACTGAAGACTTTTAGCAAAATATGAAACCTTACTGAGTCTCAGTGTATTCATCTGTAAAATGGGTCACTGATTCCTGCTGTGTTTCTGTGCACAGCACAGCTATTCTACAGGACATGACTCATCTGAGAAAAATGAGACCTGATACTCCTCACCTGCCTGCATTCAGGAGTGGAGAAGAACTTGGTTGTTCATGGTCTCAGACTGGAGGACAGTCTCCTTCAGCATGGACTAGCCAATGAGGAGCTAGGGAGCCTGTGATCCCAGAGGCTCAGGAGGGTGGGGCCTCACCTGGGACTTGGGACACACACATATCATAGAAAGACAGTCTCGTAGGAAGTTCGGCCACTGCAGGAGGGGTTAGGGCCAGCTGGCCATCCAAGGCAAGCACTCCTGTCTCCCAGCTAGGGTGACTGCCAGGCCAGCTTGTTTGCAGACATTATGTAGTTCACCTTCACAGGGAGAGCTAAGCAGACAGACTCAGGACAGTGTAGACCCCAGGAGTCAGTAGACTCAGGTTCAAATCCTCTCCCTATCATTTATTAGGGGGTCATGACCTGGGCAGAGTGCTTAACCTCAACAGCCCCCAGGCTCCATATCTATTCAATAGGGATGATATTACCTAGCACCTCATATTATCGTTTTGATGATCAAATGAACCAAACTATGTACAATGCTTCTGCATGGAAGTTACATCCATAACTATCAACATTAGCTAGGCAGTCACACCAGAAACAGGGTCCTCTCGGGGATTCCTGTTAGCAGAGTCATGGTCAAAAGTTAGCTCAAACCAAGAAAGGCAGAATGAGGACTTCTCTGGTGGAACAGTGAATAAGAATTCGCTACCAACCCGGGGCACAGGGTTTGATCCCTGGTCCGAGAAAATCCCACATGCTGCAAAGCCACTGAACCCGTGGGTCACAACTACCCAGGCAGTGCTCCAGAGCCTGGGATCTGCAACTGCTGAGCCTGTGTGCTGCAGGTGCTGAAGTTTTGATTTTCTGCATGCTTCCCTTCACTTCCTGAACTTTTTTCTTTGCTTTATCAAAAACTATTATAAAATAAACACAAAAGAAGCAATCTCTTTAGCTGCCACTGAAACCCTTACCTCAAACGCTGCACAGGACTTGATTGGGTAGAGGTAAAGGTTGGTGACGATGTGTGACCTGAGGTCCCCATCTGGGACGTTAGCAGCTTTCTCTGAAGTGGTCTGCTGGGTTCCGGTGGCCTCCAGCAGGGGCGGACACAGACCCTCTGCGTCCACAGCGGTGGGCGAGTTGTTCCAAACCCCAGAGTGTGGGGAAGCGTCCTCCTGAGGTGAGGGGCTACCTCTGGCCTGGGCGGCAGGCACAGCATTCTGAGCCTCGCTGTCTCCTGGCGGGGCTTCAGCCTCCCTCGGGGTGGCCAGAGGGAGAGGCTGGCCGTGAGACGGGCGCAGCCAGGTTGCTATGATGAACCTGAGGAAGGCCTGGGCATCCTCAAGCGTAGACATGTATCCAAAAGAAATCCTCACAGAGCCCGTCGGCTGCCCGTCTATGAGGTCCACATTGTCTCCGCAGACGTGACCGGCCTAGGAGAAAGAAACACGTCAGCCAGAGAGAATATTCCTCACGGATGGACCAGAAACCATTCTGTAAAACAACGTTTGTTGATAATAGAAGAGAAAATTAACCCAGGAAAACAGAACTGCATCACTAAGAAGAGCTGCGTGCCTCAGGCATAGTTCCACAAACCCAGGGCCCTGACTCCCCTCCGGCATCATGTGGCTCACTGTGAGTAGGGATCTGTACCAATCCCAAGGGGCCATTAAAAAGTTTAAAATACACAACATTGTAAATCAACTATATTTCAATATAAATAAATAAATAGATTTTTTTTAAGTTTAAAAGCAATTGTCCACATAAAGCATTTACTGGAGCCATATACACAATACTGATCTGCAGTGGCATCAAAAGACAGATCAAAGTTTCAGAAGCACAGGTGGGTCAGCTCCTTGGCCTACCCAGGGCTGAAAGGGGAGGAGACCTTGCTGGCCATACCTTTTAGACGTTCTCAGCATCAAAGGGAGGCCTGTATCCTTCGCAGCTGACTTTTGACAAAATGACAAGACAGAGATGCTGCCCCAAGGAATGACTGGCCCAAGCCCATAATGAAAACCAAAGGCAGCACTAAATGCCTGGCCGGGAGGTGGGGAAAGAAAAGCAAGAAGTCCCCAAGCCTCTCCAAGCCCCGCTGCCTGGTACTGATCATCGCTCCAGCGGCCTACCTCCCCAGAGCTGAACCCAAGTCACATACCCAAAGAGATGGGTCCATGGCATTCCTCAGGTCCAATATCATATCTGGAATTGCATTCATCTGTGTTCTAAGACTCCCTCTCTCTTTTTAAGCAGAACACAGTTCAGGGTTGGTTGGGATCTAATATATTCATTACTTAGTGGCAGCCAAAAGAAACAATTTATAAACTATTCTGATATAAGTAAGGCTTTTTACCACTCGAACTAGTCTTATGAAATGGTTCAAAATAAAATGTACCTTGAAGTGACAAACCTCACCTCAGGGAAGTGGCAGGAAGGGTGGGGACCTGAGAAATGCAGAATGCCTGCTAAAAAAGTTTCTCTCCTCACTCTGCCAAAGGATGAGCGACTTCTTAGCTTGCAGGTTTCACTCCGGCAGGACTAAACTAGTTAAGGACCCTCTGCATGTATGAGCACATATTCACATTGGCTTGTCCCCTGTTAAAAGTCATCTTCTGAATTTAAAAAAAAAAAAAAAAAGCCTCTACTGCCTTTAAAGTTTTGTCCTCAAACTCAAATTTTTGCCTGGCATGGAGTCACTGTCTTGAAGCATTTTCTAATTTTATTGATCCATTTTTCTTTGCACGTTCACAGGGTGGGCTCAGAGAAATGAACCCGAAGACCAGCCCTCACTCCAGACATGGGTCCAGCCTTCTAGTGAAGATGAGGCATTAGCATTGGGTCTTGCTGGCCAGCGTTAGGGCCACAGGGTCCCGTACCAACCTGAAGATGCTTCTTCACCATCTCATCGCTTATCCCCAGGTGTCTCTGGCAGGCCCCAGTGTTACAGAAGCAGCCGGTTCGCACGTGGATGTTGTGCAGGCTGGCCATTTTATCCACCTATGGGTTTAATATGACACAGAACTAGGGTTAGGAGTGTCCAGTTTTACTCTGGCTGGACTGAAAGGGGTTTCAGGTTCCATATTTGGGTCTCTCTTTCCTAACAGTAAAATGAAAATATGAGCTCAGAATTTTTCTCTAAAGTGCTATGATCCATCGTGGGTTTTCTGTATGCATTTTATAAAATATTACTGATAATTAAAGCTTATCCAGTTGGGTAATAGATATATGCCTGCGACAAGTGAAAAATTATTACACCAAATTCCGAGTTGAGAGCTCACATTTAAAATAATCTGATTTCTTAAATGAGCCAAAAATCTGTATAGACATTTTTCCAAAGAAGACATACAAATGCCAACAGGTGCATGAACACATGCTCAACATCACTAGTTATTAGCGAAATCTAAGTTAAAACTAAAATAGGATATCCCCTCTCAAATATCTAGTATCTACCATGTAATGTCACACCTGTTAGAAAGGCTATCATCAGAAAGACAACAAATAACAAGAGCTGGGGAGAACATGGAGAAAAGGGAGCCCTGGCTCACTGTTGGTGGGAATGGGCACAGCAACAATGGAAAACTGTACAAGAATCCTTCAAAAATTTTAAAGTAGAACTGATTGCTGTATTTACCTGAAGAAAATGAAATCATTGTCTTGAAAAGAGATCTGTACCCCCATGTTTACCGCCGATATGAAAACAATTTAAGCATCCATCAAGGATTAATGGATAAAGAAAATGTGATGTATATAAACAAAACAGTAAGATATTGTTCAGCTATAAGAAAAAAAAAAGGAAATCCTGCCATTTGTGACAAGGATGGCCCTTGAGGGCATTTTCCTCAGTCATAATGAAATATGCGAAGATGTAAGTCAGACAAAGACAAATACTGTATGATCACACACATGGAACCAAATGAAAATTCTGAGAACAGATCGGTGGTTGCCAGGGGCAAGGGAGGGTGGGTGTGGTGAAGGTGGTCAAAAGATACAAGAAAGATATCTATCTTATGCACAGATAAGTAAGTCCTGGAGTTATAACATACAGCATGGTGACCATAGTTAACAATAATGTATTATATACTTGCAAGTTGCTAAGAGAGTAAATCTTAAAAGTTATCATCACAAAAATTTATAAAAAAAATTTTTATAACCATGTGTGGTGATAGATGTTAACTAAACTTGAAGAAATCATTTCCCAGTGTATACATATATAGAATTACTGTGTTGTATACCTAAAACTAATACAATGTTATACATCAATTTGATCTCACTTGTTAAAAAAAAGAATTTTAAGGAATTAATTTTTGAAAAAGACCCCACAGGTTTCAAGTGAGACTCACAAGAATAAAATCTGAGTGTGGCTGGGACATGGGGCAGCTCCTCAGTGTCCTTAGGCAAGACAGACCAGGACCACCTGCCCTGATCCCAGAGCAGGCCTTAGCAGAGCTTCCACTCATAGGAGCCGCGCCTCGGCTCCCAGCCCAGACTGCAAACGTTACTGTGTTGACACCACATGTTACCGATTTGCTTTTCATAATATCCTAGACTTCGGGTTCAATCACAGAACCGCAATTCAATCCAGAAGTTCCAAGTCTTTTTCCTCTCCTCTGGAAGCTGGACAGGTGATTCTTGCTCACAAGGCTCAAAGGTGAGCTGGCACAAGGGATGTTTGTGCCAGTTCCTCTGTTTGTGGGTCCAGGGTTCCATTCTCCCAAAGGCCTGGGGGCCCAGTGAGGGTCTTAGCCCTGGTGACTCAAGCAAAACTCAGGGAAGAAGTCCTCTAATTGCATTTGAGGAAACAAACACAACTGCCCAGCTGGGGAAGGCTTGGAGACTCCTTCCTGGGAAGAACATGAGGGGTGGCCAGAGACCTGTGTCTGCAGACACAGGTCACCACGCACAGGGTCCGCCTGCCGCCCTACTGGGCGGGCACAACAGCAGTGCCTCACACACGCCTTTGTGGAGACTACACTGTGGGCACTTTAGCCATCGCCGCTGGACTGTCAGAGTGTGAAGAAGCCATTTCTGCTGATGAAACCCAGGGATTCCCTGCTGTCTGTGGTGAGGCCTGGCGGCCCCACTGGGTCTGGCCAACTCCACCTCCAGGGTCAGGTGACCTCCACTCAAGGGACAGTCCCTAGGAAAGCGCCTCCCTCCCCGACCCCAGCTCCCGTCAAGCTGAATTATAAATCCCCTATGCTCACCCCTCTCTCAGACTCAGTGCATACGCACTATTCCAGCTACCGCAGCCACAAAATGAGCCACCCAGACACTGTGGCATAAAACAACCATTGTATTGTGCTCATGGCTGCAGGGGGCCAGATATTCAGAAAGGGCCCAGAGATGGCTGACCTCACTTGGCAAGACTAGAAGGCTGGGAGGGACATGCCTGGGGTTAGAATTCCCTCGAGGTTCATTTTCTCAAAGACGGTCTAGGCTCGCTCAAACCAGGACGGTCACCGACATCCTTGCTTCTGGCTTCCTCACAGCATGGCCGCTCGGGGTATACCTCCTTCCACAGTAACTTGAGGCTCCAAAAGTGAATGCCCCAGGAAGCAATGCTGACGTTGCAACGGCTTTTCTGGCCTAGCCTCCAAAGCCAAGCAGTGTCACCTTTGGAGGCATGCCATTGAAGATGAGTGAGTCACAGACCCGCCAAGGTTCAAGGGGAAAAGAAGGGATCCCACCTAGAAGAGCATGTGGGTGGAAGAGGCGGTTTTGGCCACAGTTGCCCTTCATTCCACTCTCTCATCACAACTTCTCTTCTCTCACCCTGAGACCTTTGGAAGCCCACAGAGGCTTGGCCAGTGCCCAGCCAGGGGAAGGAGCTGGCTGCTGGAACAGGATGAGCGCTATATTCACAGTACAATGGGGCACTTGCTTCATGCCAGCCCAACACTAAGGAGCTATATATTGTATCTCATTCAATCTTCATGACAAACAGTCATAAGGGTACATTCTTATCCCATTTCACAGAGACTTGGGGAGCTTACATTACCTCACCCAAGCTCAGAAAGCCAGTGCAAGTAAGCCTGAATCTGAACCCACCCACTTAAAAACTGGGTAGACTGACTTCCACCAGAGGGAAAAATGAAATGAGGAGGTGCCTGTGTTTGTTCAGTCGCTCAGTCATGTCTGACTCTCTGTGACTCTATGAATTGCAGCATGCCAGGCTTCCCTGTCCATTACCAGCTCCCAGAGCTTGCTCAAACTCAGGCCCATGAGTCACTGATGCATCCAATGAGGCATCACTGAAATGAGGAGGCCTGCATATCAAAAACAGGTACCCAAAAGCTTCTCACTGAAGGCTCAATTCCTTCACAAATCCCCTGAAAAAGAGACAACCAGACCCAGCCATGATGCCATGTAATGTTTCCAAAGACCCTCCAAATCTCTGTGGAATTCCCACATGTGACAAAGACCAGGCAAACCCAGGATTCTCCGGAGCTGACACAGCTGGCCATGCCCCAGCCATGACCGCCACTCATGGGATGAGCTTCCTCTCTAGACACACAGGGAGAAATCCCTGCGTGAGACCTCAGGGAATCAGGGTCCCAGTGAAGTCAGGTAGACACCAAGATGGGCAGCTCCCTCTTCTTGGGGAGATCTTCCTCTTTGCTTCTCTGGGCAAATGGGTGATTCTTTCATTCTTCCATTCTGCCTGGAACTGATTCCCTACCCCAGCCCAAGTACAAAGGCTCCTTGATGTCCCCTGCCTCTCTCCAAGAGTCACAAAAAAGCAGGATTGAGCAGTCAACGAGTAGGACAAGAGTCACAGACTCATGTTTGATGAAAGAATGGAATTAACACTGCTGCTCATAATAATCTATATCTTTGTTGGCACTGGAATAACTGGAGCTTGCTCTGCCCACATAGGTAAGTTGGCAAATAAATGGTCAGCCAAGAGGTGCCTCTGACCCACGGGGACATCTTTCACTCTAAGACTGAGACACCCTTTCTCAGTGTGAGGCAGTTACAGAGACAGACTTTCGTCCCTATTCCCATAGATGTGGAATGATCCCTGAGAGTGGGAATTTGTGAGCGGCTCTTTTGCCCCTCTTTGATTTGTTCATCTCTGTTTTCCTCAGACCTTAATTATAAAAATGAGATCACGAGGTAACATTTAACTTAACTCCTGACTTACGCTCTACTGAATGTACACAACACCTGGCCTAACCAGTTGATCCCTTTTCAGGATTAAAAGGAGTAAGAATGAAGAATTACATAGTTAAAGAATGACCGACTGTATATCCCCAGCTCCCCTGGGCAAATCTGCAGGTGGACCACACGGGCTAGTCTGCAAAAGAAGATCAGGAGACATCAGCGGGTCTACAGACAATGAGAAATGACAAAGAACCTGACCTCTTACCTTAATGATTAACTTGGTTTTTTCCCCCATTTTCCTGCTAAAACTTGTCATGACTGAGCAGAATCTTTGGAGTTAGTCTCCAGGCATGAGTCCACCGTCTCCCTAGATTTCAGCTTTTCTGACTCCATAGCTTTCCTTTCTACTGACACTTGCCCCCACTTCATTGACTTTTAAGTGATGAGCAGCCCAACCTGAGTTCAGCATAATGCTTGCCACAGCACATTTCAGAATCATCATCCTGCCCTCCTCCACACCCCTCAAAAATACACTTATTTAAGATTCAAGAAGGAAACTTATTGTACCAATTACCCAGAAAAATGTATTTGAGAAGGCAACCCTTTGGCCCCAATGTGTTTTACACCACCCCTCAAAAGCATTTAAAATTGGCTGCTTCTGAATGACGCTGGGCTGCTTCTGCTGCTGTGTAAGTAAGAGGT